>CAUYSK010061259.1:0-33180 GCA_963575035.1 Avahi laniger | reverse complement strand
TCTAATCTACCTGCCCTTTCCACTGTGTGCTCCCTTGGAGTAAAAATTCCACACGGTAATCCTCATGGTTCAAAGAGAGGCTGTGGCCTGGCCAAGCTGTTTATGGAGCAGAGTTTGGACCAAGCAGAGACGGCCTTCCTGTTGTTCACGGAAGTTACTATTCCACTTGCTGGCTCAGAAATAAATATTTATTTTCACAATTACACTATTGCCATTGGCACCAGATGAAAATGCAGCTGTAACATTAACTGGGTGTCAGGCAGGTGGGAGGGGGGAGGAGGGGATGGGTAAATTCGCACCTAATGCTTGTGGTGCACACTTTCTGGGGGATGGGCATCTTGTAGCTCTGACTCAAATGGTGGAAAGGCAATATATGTAACCAAAGTGTTTTTACCCCCATAATATTCTGAAATGAAATAAAAAAATAAAAATAAATAAATAAAAATTTAAAAAAAAAAGTCGAGTGACCATGCATGCCAGTTTACTGGGACAGTCCTAGCTATGCCTGCTGTTCTGGCATAATTTTAGATTCTGACCTCTTTCAATGTTAAAAGTGTCCAGGTTTGGATGACAAACTAAATGACCACTCCACTAATAAAGGCATTTTGTAGCATTCTAAATTAAAAAAAAAAAAAAAAAGAAAAAGTCTTTTGCTCCAAAGGCTCATCCTCGGGGATCTGTCTTACATTAAAGTGTTAAGACTTCAGAATTTCTTCGCACAACTGTAAATCTCTGAGGAGAGAAGACAGTATCATCGAATTATCCATCATTACTATCCATCTATTAGCGCAAGTACAAAATCCCAAGGTCTGGGAGAGCAGAGAGTTTATCTTACGTGACCCCACGTGAATTCCTTCTTCAATAGTTTCTCCACATCATCTCATTTCACTTTTAAAGTCTAAGGGCCCCACAGAGAGGAGCTCTGTGATAAGGATGTGGACCCCGTGCTGTGGCTTGAGAGGCCTAGAACAGCTCTCCCACATGGACACTACGTAATCTCCCCGCTGATACTCCACTTTCCCAGCGTCTTACATCATTCTTAGACTATCAGAGACCTTCTGGCCCAAACAGAAAGAAGTGGCCTTGCCTCTTTTGGACACTCAAAACAGCCTATTTTCCTGTTGAAACACATCCTTCAAAAACAACTTGTTTCACTTAGCCTTCGAGAGCTCACTACTTTCTTCTCTCTCTTTTTTTTTTAATTGCATGGAATTCAGCTCTCCTCCAGTTTTTATTCTTTGGTCCAATCTTTATTCTCTGATATGGTCTTTCATCTGCTAATTCAATAAACGTGCATAGTATGCCTGCTATGCCCTGGTGCTCTGCTAGACCCAGCAAGCCAGAATTGAAGAAAGCAGCATGATGCCATCACTGTGGAATGTGAATTTAAGCATCACCTTCCACATGGAAAATTAACTTATGTCCCTAAGTATCATGATAGAGGAAAGCTTTTTCATTGAAAAGAAAGACTAAAATGACTCTGAATATGTACATGCAATTTTACAATGGTCTTTTCATTGTCCATCACCTCCTTCCACACTGAAAATTCCTTCTGGAAATCTCCAGTGGGAAGAAGTTCCCAGCCGTAAAAGAAGGCATCTGGTTCAGCAAGCTCCAAAACCAGTGTCGGACACACAGGAGGCCCTCGGGGAACACGGATCAAGCAGCAATCCATCAGGACCAGCATTTCAGTCCGTGCAACTCTCCCCCATGTCTGCCACCTCTAGCTCCTGTAACAGAACTAAAACTAACCAGGGCTTATGACGTCAGCTCCCTTCTATGTGTTTGCACAAATTAACATCTGTAACTCCCACAACAACCACGTGAATAAGTTATTATTCCCATTTCACAGAGAAGGAAAATGAGGCCTTAAGAGGTTAGTAAGGAGTCCAAGGCCACCCAGTGCGGGCCCAGGTGTCTGGTTCTAGAATCAATTCATGTACTGCTCTAGAGACAGAGATTGTCCCTCCCCACCATCCACAGGGTGAGCCGCCCCGAAGCCTGTGGGGCATCTCTCTCTGGGCTTGTGTTCCAGGGGCCCTTCACTTTTTCTTCCTCTTTCTCTCTAGATTGGCTTGTTCTAAACTCAAGTGTACTGGGTACAAGCTCCATCACAGAAGCTATTATTGCTGCTCCCTGAGCGAGGAACAGGCAGGGGACCAGGGACCCTGGAGCCTTACTCAGTGGGGAAATGAATACCATACCATGTCGGAGGTGCTCACTCAAGGTGAGTTGAAGTCATAGAGACCTGCTGGGGGGACTTCCTCATTTTCCGAACATGGGGTGATTTGTATTGATGGCCTTGAATGGGAAGTCAGCCAGGTATGTTCACAAAAGAGAACAGCTTTCCCAAGGAGGCCTTCTCTAGGCCCTGAGCCCTTTGCCTCCTGAGCCCTCATCACCCACATTGCAGTTGACACTCAATCTCTCTGCTCCACATCCTGGTCTTGGAGCCCCATGAGGGCAAGCGACCATCAAGCTCATACACAGCTGACTTTCAGGCACTGGGAATTTGATGCTGAGTAAGTATATCCATTGAATTCACAACAGATCTGGGGCAGACTAAGAGGTTATTCCTGCCAGATACGGTAGGAGGTGGTACAAGGCTGCAATGTCCTGGTGTGCGCATGTGCACATGAGAATCCACGCAAATGGCTCCCAACAGGACAGGAAACCTACTAAGTACCCACATGTATCACCTTAACCAATCCACCAAACAGCTCTCTGTGGTCTTTCCTGTCATTAGTGTCTCACGTATAGAGGACTAAATAGATGCCCCGAAGCTACCAGCACAGGGCACAGGAACCCAGGTGAACTTCAAAACCTACTTTCTAACTACTATACTATTTCTAGGGGTTTCAGGATGCAGGTGGTAAAATGATAGACGAGGATCTGTGGGAAGTAACTTATTATGGGCGTGCCCCCAGTGAGCCCAGTGTGGAGAGTGTGGGTCCAGGGTGGGGAAAGAGAGGGAGACAGGCCTGGGCACGTTTCAGAGGTCATGAGAGTGACAAGGGCACTTCAGCCTGAGCCGGCAGGGGACTCTAGAGTGTGAGTTTAGCCTCAGCACCATCCCGTCCTGAGACAAGGGGGCTGGGCTTCCTGACCCTGAGTTAACAACCATTGCTTCCCATCCGGGATGGGGGTGGGGATGAGGGGCAGTGGCATTCAAACTCCCAGACAAGGTCGATGATTGGAATCAATGCTTCCTGTAGCCTGGGGAGGTCCTCCAAAGTAAGCCCCAGCTTCAGGTGACAGAAAATACAGGAACATGGGGCGGGAGAAGCACAGAAGAGCAAGAGGGAGTGCAGGAGGGTCCATGGCACGTGGATACAGCTGGAGCGAAGGACACTCAGATGAGCAAATATTATTAAGAATTCTGACCAGGCAGGGATCGCCCTTAGACAACCCAGTTGTTGGAGGCTGCATGCGTTCTTTCTGCCAGTCCAGTGGGAGGAGAAGTGGGAAAGGGCAGGGAAGGAAGGGATAGGCATTTAAAGTGGAAGGAACTGCAAGAGCAGGAGCCAAGATGAGTCAGACAGAGCACATGATGGAACAGGAGACTGAAGAAAACTTCCCGATGAGGGCCCTAGAGCCCACACAGGCTTTAAGATGAGGTCTCAGGATAAAGGATAGACCCACAATGCTGGCTTAATCCAAAGGATCACGGGGCCAGCTGGCAGAGCAGGTCCCTGGCCTGTGTAGGGAATGGAGGCACCTAAGGGACCCCTGGGCTTCATCATTCCTGAGCTGACGGCTGGAAGCCAGGTGGCTGCAAGAGCCGCCTTTAAGTGCTTTGCTTATTCAGGGAGTCCACCCTGCCCGCCTCTCCCCTGGCCCTAGGCGGGTACTTAGAGCCTGGAAGCCGGAGTGTTTTAACCTGTTTAGCATTCTCCATGAAAACAGGAATATTTCATATTTAAGTTCACTTTAATGGACCCTGAAAAATTAGATTGTTTCATTTGGAGAATAAATATCTCTCCCCTATCCCCTACATGGTAAAACTCTTAAATGCTTCCACTTAATGGAAATGGAAATTACCTCTCAAAACATTACTAAAACTAATCATGACAATTTTTATACATTTGTGCAATTTACTGTGCTAGCTTTTCTCTTGCTTTGATGAGCAATGACTAGCAGATGCCTACTTTTTGCCTAATCATTTGCCACAACTTCAGTACGTTTGAACAGAACCCCTTCTCCTAAGTCTGACTTAATTCATCAGACCCCTAAAAAGAAGAAAACTTTTTTTTTTAATATCTCTAGGTAGAAAGAGACTGCAGAATCTGTTAAATAGCACCATCTTGGTGGAAGGAAATAGCAAGGCTAAGTATACTTAATATTTATTCATAGAACTGGATATATCAGTTACTTGTAACCTTGAACTCAGAAGAAAAGAGAAAACAATGTTGAGACCCACAGAATGTATGCAAACCTTTGAAGTAAGTATAAGCACATATTTAACTCCCTTATATCTGTTTTCTCTTCCTGGAACACCTTAATTCTCACATTTCAATTAATTACCATTCATCTCTGTATTTCTCAGGGCACAGTCCATTTTCTGCCTTGCAGCAGGCATCTGAAAAATTTGTTGAACTGAGATAAATATCAGTTTGAATCACAATGTCATATGCTTGACTGACAAGTCTATGTTCAGTGTATACCTTAGGAAAAGGACAGACCATTTGAAATGAATTATACATACATATTATATGTGTATACTGTTATATGTATTTATATGAATAGAAAGGCCATTTGAAATCAATTATATGTATACACATGCATATACATGTTTACATATGCATATATATGGGTGTGTATGTTTCCGTCACATCTTAAGATTACCACTAAGAATAATGAAAGTAACATCCAATTTGAGTACTGAGACATAAAAAAATGTCTGAGCTTTCCCATAATACTTTTATTAAGGAAAAATGTGGCCCTTGTTTCTGTTCCATTCTATCTCTGCTGCATAAATGACTGTGGGCAAACCACATGCCATTGGCAGGCTTCATTTAGCAGCTGTCAGATGACAGTGTACAGCCTGGCCCTGGCTTGAATGTGTAGACCTCACCTCTCTAAGGGTGCACAGGGATGCAGCACTGATACAAGGAGGCTGTGACTGTCTGCATCACTCTTTAAGGCCATTGTACCCACACAGCATGACATGGTACAGGGACTGTCACACTATGCTAAGTCACAGTCTTGCTCCCAGACATTCCTGAATCCCAATCTCCATCCTCCATCAATGCCCTTGAGGGAGACTGAATATTCCCTCCTGTTTGACCTTGGCTTTTCTTCCCCCATGCTGCAGAGTCCCTCTGTCTCAGTTATATGCAATCACCCTGCTGAAACATCTCCTCTGGATGACCTTTGTCCTGGGAACACCTCCACTAACTCCATCTACAAGCTTTCCTTGAATCCATAGTAAGACTTTTTTTTTTTTTTTTTGAGACAGTGTCTCACTATGTTGCCCAGGCTAGAGTGCCGTGGCGTCAGCCTAGCTCACAGCAACCTCAAACTCCTGGGCTCAAGCGATCCTCCTGCCTCAACCTCCCGAGCAGCTGGGACTACAGGCATGCGTCATCATGCCCGGCTAATTTTTTTCTATATATTTTTAGTTGTCCAATTAATTTCTTTCCAATTTTAGTAGAGACGGGGTCTCGCTCTTGCTCAGGCTGGTTTCGAACTTCTGAGCTCAAACAATCCACCCGCCTCCGCCTTCCAGAGAGCTAGGATTACAGGCCTGAGCCACCGCGCCCGGCCCCCATAGTAAGACTTTTTATTAATGGACAGTAATACCAGGTACATTTTATTTTATTTTTTTTCTTTTCCAATGGAACCTCTTTTTATTTATTTATTTGTATTTCAGGGTATTATGAGGGTACAAATATTATGGTTACACTTTATGTCTTTGCCTTACCCAAGTGAGGGTTAGAGGCATGTCCTTCCCCCCTGCAATGCTCCCCATATCTTTTAATTATGGGTTAACCCCCCCATCCCCCTCATCCCTGGAGAGTATTGCTACCATCAAAGCAATTGCCACAGCAGCAAAAATAAATAAATGGGATCTGATCAAATTAAAAAGCTTCTGCACGGCCAAGGAAACTATCATTAGAGCGAATAGACGACCTACAGAATTGGAGAAAATATTTGCTCTCTACACATCTGATAAAGGGCTGATAACTAGAACCTATCTAGAACTCAAAAAAATCAACAAGAAAAAATCAAACAACCCCATCGACAAATGGGCAAAGGGAATGAACAGAAACTTTTCAAAAGAAGACAGAATAATGCCTAGCAAACATTTTTTTTTCCATTGTGTACCAAGCACGGTGTTAGGGGCTTCACCACCATGCTCTCAAATCCTTTCAGCAGCCCCAGGCAAAATGTATGATTAACCCCATTACAGTGAAATTGATGCTCAGTGTTGGAGGGCTTGCCCCGACACTCATAGCTCTAAAGTGGACAAGCAAGATTGTAATGTGACTGAGTCCAGGTCCTTTCTGCTGCAGGGCCTGCTGCCCTAAAAATCTGATTCTTTAATCTAACAAATTCCACTGAATCTTTCCAATTTTTACTGAAATTAAAGGAGAACAATAGGAAGATATTGCAATTACCGTTTTCTTTAATGTTTTAAAACAGCTGAGGGATGCCTTGGGCTCAGTGAATCATTAGACTCTGTAATTTATACTTTTCTATTTCTGGTATGATAGAGACCCTGTGGCCTTTATATTCATCCTGAACACTAGGGCCAAACTTCCCAATGTCCCCACATCAACACAGAAGGGGCCCCCTTTGAACCCTGCACCCAAGTCCATGAGCACATCTGATACTATTACAGTTGCTGTCACTGCTCACATAGCTGTCCCTTCTCTAAAGCTAGGATCTTTCCAGAATGCCCAAGGGGAGGCATTTTCCTAACCAGCATGAGTTCAAAGCCTGTCACAGACTCCTCAACTAGATATATTAATATATACAGCTAACTCAGACAAGAACAAGCCATCAGTTTTCCAGAGAAATCTTCCCCAGATCATCTTTTTTTAAAAAAAGGTATTGAAAAAGAAAGCACAATAGTGTACAGGCTTTTCCCGTAATGAATTACTATACATCACCCACAGCCTGTAATCATAAACATCTAGCTTGTAAAAATCCAATGAGACATTGTTTCACATCTAGAGAATCTGCATCTAAATCATCTACATAATTGAAACATAGTTCCATATAATGTGACTATTAGAGAACTGACATACTTACAAAGAACAAAAATGTAGGATTCTGTCCTTTAATATACGAGGCAACACCATATGTTTCAACAGCACTGGGTTTATGTTGTCAAAGTGCTTTCATGTCATCTGGCTGTGTCTGTGAAATGAAACCAGCCTCCGTGAGATGACATAAAACGGCCACCGCCTCCTGGCCACAGTTCATTTCTCTTCTCAGGGCAGCCCTGTTCTCACCAGCAGTCACACCAGATCTCTTGTCCCCGTGGAACACTGTTGCTCTGTTCAGGTCTCAGTGACGTTGGCCATTCTGTTACTTCCACTCTGATCATCCTTCCCTACCCTTATCTGTGGGACCAAATTCTGCTCGTCCTTCCCAGTCTCATCTATGAGGTCCTTCCTCTGCCAAGCCACCCAGATTGGGAAGTCCTGGATGGAGTCACTGCTCCATCCAAGTGACGGCCACCCCACTCTCCACCGGGCAGAATGCTGCTGAGTGAACAGCTACGTTATGCATAGTAGCAACACTTCCTCTAGCTAATGGTTATTCTGAGCATGAATTATACCCCAGGCAGGATTCTGATCATTTTACTTGCACAATTTATTCAATCCTTACCACAAACCTATGAGAAAAATACCACCTAGCATCCCCCTTTTATAGACAAAGAGACTGGAAAACAAATTGGTTGAATACCTTTTCTAAATTCAAGCATCCTAGGAGTGGCAGAACTAGAATTTGAACCTGGAAAGCCCAGAGCTTGTCATTCTCACTAATACTGAATTGTGCCTCTCTAAACTCAGCAACATTTTCTATTTCCATTTTAAGGATAAGGGGAATAAAAAAGCCAAATTAAATAATTTGTTCCAACAAGACCATTCAGCTAATGAGCATCAAAGACATCATTAGATTTCAAGTGTTTCCACTCTTCCTGGTTCTTTTTAATATAACATACTTCGTTGCCAACACATTTTTTTCTTTTATTCCTCAGAAATACATGAGGGTAACGGAAAATATGTGTGGATGACTGCCTGCAAATATGAGTGCCAAAGCTTCCTGCCACCACTGTGCATGCAGAAGGAGCTTCTCATGAACAGGAGAAGCCTAGTTCCCTCTGCTTGGGCTGACCTTGCCACTTGCCTTGACCAATGGACTATAGAGAAGTGACCCTGTGAAGTTCCACAGCTAGCCCTTAAGCACCCTGGAATCTTCTGCATGTTCTCTCTTGGTAAACTGAGCTGCTATGTTAAGAAGTCTGACCTCCCAGCTGGAGACAGAAGCTCAGCTTTCCTTCGTCCAGTCCCGGAGGCAGACAGATGAGTGAAGAAATCCTGAGGTCTCGGATGAATGCAGTGCATAAAAGACCCTGGCCAAGCCCAGCCAACTCAAAACATTAAAAGAGAGTAAACCATCATTTTAAGCTACTATGCTTTGGTGTGCTTTGCGATGCAGTGGTATCTAACAGAAAGTAATATAATTGGAAAATTCACCTCGAAGAAGAAATCACAAATGTGATACCCCTCACCCACGCAACAGTCCTATTGTAAATTACCGCTGGCCTCCATCTTAGCATTTGCTTCTGAACAGTGTGCTACTGTAAAGCTCAAGGCAATCCAACTTCACCACAGTTATCCGTCTATCAAACTAGACCAAAAGAGAAAATAGTTTTTTTTTCCCAAAAATATTATATTTCATTTTTCTTTTGTCTGTGTGCAGCATTATCTCAGGTCCTTCTTTCCCACAGCTACTTGCTGGGCTCTGCCAGCCGCTGGGCACCCAGTAGCCTGAGAGAAGGCTCAGCCCAAGACAGGAACCGAGCACGCGTCACGCATAGTCAGCAGGAGGAAGCGGGGTCCTTGTCAGGAACCTGGGGCTGGCTGTCATCAGATCAGCACAGCTGTTGTTCCCACCTTACCTCCAGTTCCCACCCCCAGGCTTTTACCTTGTCCCTGAGAATGGAACCCTGACTCACACCCCCTGTCATGTGACCACTCACAGGTAGGACTGCTTGGACACTAACTTTGTGCCAGGTCCTCTTCTGACACAATTGCACTTACATTCTCTATAAAATGTCCTTTTCATTTATAATCTCTAAGACAAAAAAAAAAAAAAACTATGAAGGGTGGATTTGTATCCTTATATTTTAGGTGAGGAAATAAACCTCAAGATTCTGATAACATACCTGGGGTCACACACCTAGTTTATGCAATGTCAGGACCCAAACCCCCTATTCTCTCTGTGGACACCAGGAACCACCTTCTCCCGAAAGCTGGGGTAGGGAGGAGGCATAACAGAGGGTGGTAGCAAAAGAGGGACTTTCCAGATTCCTGAATCACCCTGAGTCCACATTGGACATACAAGAGTGGGTGGCTACCCAGGATCAGATGCTGATGTCTTCCCAGGATAGAGGAGCAGCGAGAAAGAAAAGGAGCCCCAGGGAAATACGATGCCCTGACTATATCACCTGACACTTACTCTGCCCAGAGTCAGGGAGAAGCAGGTGGTCAGCAGTATTTCCCTTCATGGAGCACAGGCTTGAGTTAGCCTATTGCTCATAAACCACAGGACTCCTCTAATGCCCCCTCGCATGGCCTGAGGAGCCAACTCCCCACTCCAGACCTCCTCCAAAGTGGAGCCAGGCAGACCACAACATCTATACTCCTGTGAGTATCCAGTTGCATGTGATTTCACTCTGCATAATATCATTGCCAATTCCAAATGAATTTTATGAAGAGCACCTGTGACCAGAACTCTTAGCTCTATTAGATCTTATTTCTATAATATCTTTGGCTACTGTTATTTCCACAGCTCTCGTCTTTTTATCCCATTATGTTCTCCTTGGTTTTAAGGTCTAGCTAGTCTAACACCGTTCTCCGCAATTTACTAATGTAACCATCATACATGTCTGCTAGTTTTATTTCTGGTACAATATGTTCCATATCTCTGACTTAACACTGCATCACAGAGCACCTGCTCAGAGCCCTGGACACCCACTTAATCTCAAAACCAGGACCCGGGTTATCTCTGGCCATCCTTCAAGCTGAAAGCCTGGTGTTTGGAGCCCTCCTTTTGTATGGTGAGCCCCACCACAACTGCCTACTCACTCAGTCCTCTATGTCTAGCTGACTTTCACATTCTCTTTAATGACAGATTGCTCCTTACCCACTTGCTGGGTGCCACTTCCCCCCCTGTTTCCTTCCTGTCTTGACTTAACCAACCCCCCAAAAGTTTATCCTGAAGTATCAGCTGCTCCTGGAAGAGTGTTATTTTTTAAAGCCAAGTTCTCTTTGTAACAATGGACACCCATGGCCACTTCCAAAAGCTGGTCTCCATTTCCAAAATTCACACATCCAATGTTCACCAATGATTTACTGAGCACCTCTATGTGCCCTGCATGCCGCTATTCCCCGGCATGCAGTGACAAAGGAAGGTTTACCATTGGGAGCAGCCGCCCAGCTGCTGTTCTTCTGCTCACCTGTCTGCCCTGCGATTGAGGCGCTCAGTCTGTGAGGGATCCTTGAGGACACCTTCAAGGTCACTCGGATCTGGTAATACCTAAGAAAAGAGCAAAGGACAGGCTGCTGAAGATCAGACTCCTCGATGCTGACGACTTCTAAAAATACCTAAACTTAATCGTGAAAGCCACAGGAAACCAGGGAAGTTTCTTGGTAGCATGCACAATCATCTGGCATCAAAGAGAAATGTATTTTATCAACAGGGTCAGAGAGGGAAGGGGGGCAACATCAGAGGCAGGCAGATGAGCTCACTTGAGATCATACACGACTGAACAAGGTTAGAGGGGACAGAAATAGAGAAAAGGAATAGTTGGGTCTGGTGACACAGTTATGTTTTGGGGTGTGAATTTTCTTTAATCAGGAAGTCCATTGTTATAGGTTCTTTAATGCATGGTGGAAAACCCATATACAAAGTGGGTTTCTATCACGTTGCAACACAGAAAACCACTTCCTTTGGAAACACGGCAGCTGACTTGTTTTTCCTAAGGGTATTGCCAAACTGTTTACCCAGTGCACTGCTTTTCCATTATATCCAATATATCACTGCCATTTCCATATTCCATCATTTCAGGGCATCCTAGAGGTTCCCAGGCTGTCAGTATACTCTCTTACGTGCCCTCTTTTGCCACAAGTGTAGATGCATCTCATGGTGCAATAATTGCTTTGCAATTAATGACCATGACCACTTTGCCTATAAGTACTTGGGAATATTTCTGGTGTCATAATTTTTCTTCTCTTCCACCAACTGTAAACCCATTAGGAAATGGAATGTGAATAAAGCAAAGTGCAATACAAGGAAAATGGACCATGAACACATCAGTCTCCCATGGCTCATTGAGCTCATACATGGGGGAGTACCCTGTTCTTGACACAGCTGCACTGTGAATATACTGAGAGAATGTTTCTGCAGGCAGTCCCATGTTTGTTTTTATGTGTAAATGATGAATAGAGGAGATGTAGGACAAAGAACATTGGCACTGGATTCATAACTGTAGTTTGGGTGACACCATTTCCATCTGTGGAACATTGAGCACATCACATAACTTCTTCAAACTTGTTTCTGTCTATAAAATTATTAAAAAAAAAAAATCCCTGCCATGACGTCTGCTTCCAGAAAGATGGAGTGGACACACTTTCCCTTACTCTTTGCACTAAGCACAGCTCAAAACTCTAGACAGTATACTGAGAAGAAAGCAGACAGGGTAAGGACCTCAAGGCCCAAGGAAGGCACGGAGGTGAGTTCTCATATCCCAGGATGGAACCGAAGAAGGTAAAGGTAAAGAACAGGGAATGCTAACAGCTGTGGACAAAAATAGCCCTATTAAAAAAGCTTGCTTCCTCTAGCCAAAGGATAGAAAGGGGACAGCCTAGGAAGAAAACTTTTAGACAATAGCTGCGTACTTCAGCCAAGAAACCAGAAAATACTGTGGCCCCACCTCCACCCACATCCTCAAAGATCCTGGCGGAAGCCCGGACTTGTACCATTGCCAGGCTGTAAAGAAGCTCTGCTCCCCACCACTCCCCGATGTGCCAGCAGAGGTCATGAGCAGGGAGCCAGACTTCCAACCCCAATGGATGCTAAAGAGAAGCCCATCTCCCTGGTCTAAGTAGGGACCATTGGGAAGCCTGGACCTGCACCCGCTACCCAGCATAAATATGCCCACGGGATTTTTGACAGGTTCAAAACCAATTCAATGGAGGACAGACAGCCTTTTAAATGAATTGCCCTGAAGCAACTGGCCATCTGTAGTCAAAATAATAACATGAAATCCTCGACTTTAATCTCACACCTTATATAAAAATTCAAAATAGATTATAAACTAAAGTGAAAAATTCAGAACTATAAAGCTTTTAGAAAGAAATGGGAAATATTTTAAATGTATTTTAAATATAGAGCTAAGCAAAGAGTTCTTAGACTTGACACAGATAGCATGATCCATAAAAGAAAACAAGCGATACCTTCACGCCATTCACAGACAGGAGCACAGTGGCAAAGCAAATCTGAATCATCTGACACACAGGTTCCCAACTGAGGTTGGACAATACTGCAAACAGGTATCCTTTTTGCAGTACATTTAGTGCCATGTGTTTTTGTACATTGTGCTTTTTTCTGGTGATTCTGCTGTTTTAGATAGCCCCTACGCATATTGCCAAGTGCTGTGTGGTGCCGGTGAGTGCAGGAATGCTGTGATGTGCTTTACAGAGAAAGTATGTGTGTCAGATGAGCTCTGTTCAGCTGTGAGTTTTAGTGCTGTTGGCTGCGTTCAATGTTAATGAATCAATAATACATATTAAGTAAGGTATCTTTAAACATAAACACCACATGCACTCACCAGAAAATTGGTTTCACTGGTCAACAACTAAGTGCACATATAGGAATAACATTCATTGGGTGTTGGGCAGATGGGAGGGGGGAGGAGAGAACGGGTATATACATACATAATGAGTGCAATGCACACCATCTGGGGGATGGACACACTTGAAGCTCTGACGGGGGGGGGGGCAATGTAACCTAAACATTTGTACCCCCATAATAAGCAGAAATTAAAAAAAATCATAAACACACATAAAATAAGGTTATGTATTGATCAGTTGACAGAAATGTGACCAGAAGCTCATAGGTACCTATACTGGTATTTCCCCTAGGAACAATAGTTCAGTATTTACTAATTCAGTGTTCATGGTGACTTTACAGAATATACTACTGTGAGTAATGAGAACTGACAATCTGACAAAGGACTAGTACCTATGATATAAAAAGAACTTTCATCAGGTACAGCAGTGCACACCTATAATCCTAGCTACTTGGAAGACTGAAGAGAGAGTATAGCTTGAGCTCAGGAAGTTGAGACCAGCCTGGGCAACATGGCGAGCCCCTATCACTAAAAAAAAATTAAATTAAATAATGCTCAAAACTCAATAACCAAAAAAAAAGGCAAAAACATGAAGAGAAATCTAACCAAAAAGGACATACAGAGGGAAAATTAGACCACGAAAGGATGTTCAAATGTCCATACCACCGAAGGCAACATGGAGATGCAGTGAGGTTCCTGTCAAAATTCTAATGTCATTTTTCATAGAAACAGAGAAAAAAAATTCTAAAATATACATGGAACCAAAAAAGATCCTAAATAGTTAAAACAATCTTGAGAAAGAAGAACAATCAGCAAAATGAAATGGCAATGTACAGATGAAAGAAAATATTTTCAAACCATATATTTGATAAGGGGTTAATCCTCAAAATAAATAAGGAACTTATACAACTCAATGGCAAAAAAAAATAAAAAATAAAAACCCACATAATGTAATTTAAAAGTGGACAAAGGACCTGAATAGACATTTTTTTTCCAGAGAAGACACACAAATGACCAACAAGCATGTAAACGGTGCTCAATGTCACTGATCATCAGGGAAGTGAGGATCAAAACCAAAATGAGATGTTACCTCACACCTGTTAGGATGGTTGTTACAAAAAAGACAAGAAATAACAAGTGTTGGTGAGAATGTGGAGAAAAGAAACCCCTGTACACTCTTGGTAGAAATATAAGTTTGTATAACTATTATGGAAAATAGCATGGAGGTTCCTCAAAAAATTAAAAATAGAATTACCATTTGACCCATCAACCCCTCTGCTGGTATATACCAAAAGGAAATAAAATCAGCACCTGGTAGAGATACCTGCACTTCCAGGTTCATTGCAGCATTATTCACAAGAGCCAAGATATGGAAAACCTGAGTGCCCCTCGATGGATCGATGGGTAAAGAATTGAGGAACTGTATGTACACACGATGGAATGTCATTCAGCCTTAGAAAGGAAGACACTGCCATTCGTGACAACATGGAGGAACCTGGCGAATATTACACTTAAGTGAAATAAGCCAGATACAGAAAGAAAGATACTATATGACCTCATATATGTAACATTAAAAAATTAATTAATTAATTAAAAAAAACAGAGACATACATGGAAACAGAGATTAGAACGATGGTTACCATGGGCAGGGAAGGAGAAGAAATGGGGAAACACAGGTAAAAGGTACACATTTGCAGTTAGGTAGGATGAATAAGTCTCCAGATCTAATGTACAGTAGGAGGACATAGTTAATAATATTGTATTGTATGCTGAAAATTTGCTAAGAGAGTAGATTTTAGGTGTATTTGTC
The DNA here is from genome assembly GCA_963575035.1 of Avahi laniger. Lineage (NCBI taxonomy): Eukaryota > Metazoa > Chordata > Mammalia > Primates > Indriidae > Avahi > Avahi laniger. Next base: position 18,280 of record CAUYSK010061259.1, on the reverse strand, counting down.
ACAAAAAAAGTTAAAAAATAGAAAGGGAGGTAAGGTTGGAAGACAATAGATATGCTGCATTGCTTACTTCCAATAATCATTTCACTATATATATGTATATCAAAACACCATGTGCACTTTAAATATATACAAAAATAAATTTAAAAACAGATGTTCAACAACATTAGATGAAATACTAAGTAAAACCACAATGAGATATTACTATGCACTCATCAGAATGGCTAAAATAAAAATAGTGAAAACACCAAATACTGGCAATTATGCAGACAAACACTGTTGGTAAAAATGTAAAATGGTATAGCCACTCTGGAGAATGGTAATTTCTTTAAAAATTAAACACACAACTATCATACCAAGCAATTGCTCTCCTGGGCATTTGTCCCAGAGAAATAAAAATTTACTTATGGTAAAACTTGTACAAAAGGTTTATAGCAACTTTATCCACAATCACTCAAAACTGAAACAACCCAGGTGTCCTTAAAGTAAGTTAATAGTTAAACTGTGAACACTACTCAGCAATAAACAAGAATGAACAATTCATACACACAGCAACTTCAATAAATCTCTGGATAATTATGCTGAGCAAAAGAAGCCAATTCCAAAAGGTACATGATTCTAATTGTATGGCATTCTTGAAATAATAAAATTATAGAGTACAAATTAGTTGCCAGGGGTTGGGGGGATGGGAGTGGGAGGGAAGTAGGTGTGGCTATCCAAGAGCAAGAGAAAGGATCCTTGTGGTGATGAGAATGTGTATCTGAGTGTCTATATAAATATCCTGGTTGTGATATCGTACTATAGTGTTGCAAGATACTCCCATTAAGGAAAATGGGTAAAGAGAAAGATCCACACCAACTGGAGCAAACTCAAATGCCTAGAGGGGCCAGGCGAATTACACAAATCAAATTTTAAGAAAACCCTGGGTCCCACCTAATCTATCTTTTCATTTTTCACTTTTGATAGAAATATGGGTACAGAAACAGTATACCACCATTGAGAAATCCCAGTGTAAGCACAATAACAAACAACCATGAACTGCATCTGAGCGAGGGTGGCATGGCAGAGAAGAAGATCCTGCCTTGTCCACAGGAGCAGCGGCTACACAGTACCAGCTGACAACCATGGTGCAGAAACACTGACAGCATAGTGCTAGATCTTTCTGTTTGTTCAGGGGCAGACATAAATTTGATTTTTAATGAAATATCTTTAAAATGCCAAGTGTTGGTTCATAAATCAATGACAATAACAACAGCAACATCAGCAACAGCAAAAACAATTAGCAGCAGCAACTATGGCCACGACATTATCAATAAAGCACTGTGTCAACAAGATAAAACACATTTGCAGGCTAAATCCACATGGGCCAATAACTGGCGAATTCTGATTGACAGGAATGCACAATGTTACTTTTAATGTTTCTTTAATAGGAGACTTATGCATTTCAGTAATTTCATCAGGAAGGAAACAGGCACAAATGTCATCAGCACAGCCACCAACTGACATACTCTAAAGGCTTTGTCCCTGAACATACAAGGGGTCAATCATCGCCAGGGGCAATGCCTCACTTTCCTAACTGACTGTACTTGGAGCAGTTGCAGCTATGTGCAAGATTTATTAAGCTTTTCTGTGCCAGGATCTGCCCTAGCAACTTTCGTGTACCTACTCTTGTTTGATCCCCCATAAATCCTCTGCGAAAGAAAGCACCGTCTCAAGTGTTAACCAAGGAACAAATTGAGCCATCGGAGAGATCCAATTACTTATCCTCAGCCACAGAGCTATGAAAGGGAGACCGGGATTCTAACTCCAGAGATGAGTGTGTGGTTTTTTCCTGCTACGCCTCATGGGAGTCACATTTTGTTGTATAGCTTAGACCCCTTTTATAACTAATTCCAAAGTGCTCTCTGAATTCTTATTTCTTAAAAACACTTGATACTACTAAATCTCACTTCAAGGAATCAATTATCTTGAACTTCAGATGCTTCATAGGCATAATTTAAAAGAAATAAGTTTCAATTAGGGTGACCCATTCAGGCTGTGCCCTGATTAAACAGAATGCTTAAATTGCATTAGGAATTCTCTTTTGCCTCATTGGAAGTTTCTGCCAGGTCATCAATCCATAAACCACACATTCATACATGGCATGCATGATATTGCTCAATCCCCTACAGGATATCTTTGCACTTATTATGATTTCTATCTTAAAGATGAGAAAACTAACACCTACAGATACAGAGATCTGTCCAGATTCATGTATTCAGTAAGTAACACAGACAAATCTCCAAGTACCCTTTAACCATCTTAGAGCCACCTCCTCCTAGTTGGGTCATTCAAAGAAGCCACCATGAAGAAGGGAGCATTTAGCTCAAGTTCTCAGAGAATGAGCAAGTAGTAGAAGACCGAGCAGTTGAGTTCCTGTCAGAATGAAGAAAGAAGCTAAGACTGGGAGGTGGAAAACTTCAGACACTATACTGGTATGCTTGAGTAGCCTAAATTTGCACAGGACTCCTTTGGGGAAATATAACTAAAATAATCACCCTTCATTGAATTTCTTCTGTAAGAGTGGCACCAAACTATGACAGTAGGCACAGTAACCCTCCTCCAAGACATAATGAAGATGTACATGTCCCAATCTTCAGAACTGGCGAATATGTTAGGCAAAAGAGAATAAGGCTGCAGATGGAATTAAGGCTGTTAATTATATATGGCCTTGAAATCTAGGTATTATTCTGGATTGCCTGGGTATACCCAGTGCAATCACAAGGGCCCATATAAGTGAAAGGAGGAGGCAAAAGAGAGAGAGAATGACAGAGAAATGCAACGTGAGAAGACTAGAGCAGCCACTGCTGGCTTCAAAGCTGGAAGGAGCCACCAGCCAGGGGATGCAGCCTCTCAACACAGGAAAAGATAAGGAAACATTTTCCTCTGGAGACTTCACAAAGTAACACAGCCAGGCCAACGTCCTGATTTTAGCCAGTGGGACACATTTCAGACTTCTAACCTCCGGAATTCTAAGATAATAAATTTATGTTGTTTTAAGCCACTAAGGTTGTGGCAATATGTTAGAGAAGTAATAGTAAACTAACGCATACAGGCTTTCAAATGTCCTCCTCATGACAAAACTAACAGGAACAATATACATGTTGTTCAATATACAAACTGTGACTCAGAGAGGTTAATTTGCCCACAGTGACATAGTTAGTCATTGGGAATTTCAGGGATGAAAACACAGGATCCTTTGACTAATACCAAGTTTATTTTAGGAAAGGCAAAGCCAGGTGCTTTAAACCTTGTAAGTTCACCTCAATTTCCTCATCATGCTTATCATCAGGCCCCCAGTCACACTCTTGCTCTGATGACTAATTTTCCAATGTTTCCGTTGTTTCATGTATTTCCCTCTGTTTTCTCAAAAGCACCTTAAGAAAAGAAATGCTACCTTTTACTTCTTTTACATTCTTAAGAGCTGTACTAAGGAGAGAGAAGCATCTAATGAACATCTGTTCTCAGCTGATTATAGAAATATCCATGCCGCCAGCTCCTGGAGGAATCAAGACATGGCCCATTCATCTCTGCATCTCCAGCAAACTTACAAAGTGCCACCATCTGGCATTCAATACATGCCAAATGAATGAATGAATGAATGAATGGAAATTCCACTACCACAGATTCTCAATAAACTATGGGCTTATACAATTGAATCCCAATATCTGCAACTCTATGAGTAACTCAGAGTCCACATGAAATTTTTATAAAATTAATAAACCTAGAAGTCATGTTCTCTGATAGGAATAAAGAGATCTGTGACATTTTGTCACAATCACTTTCACATCAGTGTAGTACAAAACGTCCACTCTGATCCAGAGACACCTGACATGACCTAAAATATAATTTTCTATCATGAAAAGGTCAAACGTGGACACCCTGCAGTCAGAACACCTACTCCAAGCCAAGTAAGCAAACTTAAGTTAGTAACTTTCCTTCTCTAAGCCTCTCTTTCCTCATGGGTGAGGAAATCCACACTTATACTAGGCTTGTAGAGTCATCATGAAGCATGAACAGAACAGTTCACAGCAAGCATGGGCCGTGCGTGATGCTTAGCCCCATATGTGATCAAAGATAAATTGTCTTTGTTATTGTTACCCAAGACACAGCAATAGTAACATGAGACAACCTCCCACATCCATGATCCCAACCTCTGCTCCAACCTCATACCACAGGTGAAGCTGGAGGAAGGGGTGATGCTCTGGGTGGGGTGAGGCAGCGGTACCTGTGGCCCACAGCACATGATAACACACATGGTGGACTCAAGATGTAAATGCTCTGCTGTGATATGGCTGTTCCCATGGGGCTGGGAAAAAAATCTCTCTGAGTTTTCTGAGGCAATTACAGCATTGTGTTTAAGAAGGTAAACTCTGAAACTCTGGGTGTTACTGGTTGTGTGACCTTGAATAAATCACTAATGTCCTTGTACTCAAATTCCTCAGTATAAATGGGGACAGTAATGATAACAATGTTCCTCATAGTGCTATTATAACAGATAAATGATGTGAAATATGCAAAGTGCTTATCGTGCCTGGCAAGTAGTAAGGCTAAATGGGCATTTTCTATAATGAGGATGATAAAACTGATGATGATGAAGATGCCTTCAGGAAGGTGACTTAGGCACCTGGCATTTCTCTTGTCACATGATAATGGAATTACTACCCTTTCTGTCTGTTCATCCAGATGTCAAGGTCCCTGTGAACACATGAAGTGTCTTTCCTTGGACCTCAGGGATTCCAAGAAAGCTGAGCACACTGTGACTTCCTGCAAAGGTCACAGGAAAGAGTGAGCATGACTATCTCACAACTGGGTCTTGTCTACACGAGACACAGGAGGGAACATTGGAAGGACCTTTCGAGTCAGAGAAACATGGGTTCATATTCTCCAGAATCTAACACTTGCAAAGGCTCAGTTACCTTACGTTTAGGGTATACATTGAAATATGAAGGTGTAGAACTTTATTTTTAAAGAATAGTTAAAACATTGCACAAGGCAGGGATTCTATAAATGGCGGCTCCTAGCACAACTCCTTGTCAAGCAAGCTTGTATTGTGTTTCTTCATTTGAGACTCAAAACAGCCTCTAGGGCCCCCACTTCACAAGTGCAGAGCTTACTTAAGAAAGTTTGGCAAGTTGGTAGAGGACTCAGGACTTGAGTTGAGTTTCCTCTGGTCTGGTTAGGAGACTCTGCTCTCCAAAAGGCTGAGTCACTTAGAGTCAAAGCTTCCTCTAGAGTGCTTGACATTGGAGAGTTGCTCTGAGAAACCTCACTGAATAAAGCCGTGTAAAATACTGGGGGTTCTCTCTCTTGGCCTTGCCCTAATAGTAGGACACCATAACAGAATTGGAAATAATGCATTCAATGCCTTTCTTTACTTAAAAAAAATGGCTCAAAATATAATGATAGTCAGCTGTAGGAAAACTGCATAAGGATTTATAAATAACTAGAGTGGTGGAACAATTTCTCTTACGGCCAGACATCACAAACATAAACTCGCCTACCTCCATCCTTGTCAAGAATTCTGTTTGCTTACAACTTGGCTAATGAGGTATCACATCAACCCTACCAGTGCCTTCGCTCTGTCTGGAATCCCAGCCTTCTACAGGCGGCTGCGGCCTGACAGTGGAAGACACTCTGAAACTGGGTGCAGCTCTGCCCTAGTGGGAAGCCTGGGAAATCCCGCCAGTAAGAGAGGCCTTGGGGTTCCAAAAAAATCAGAAAAGACCAAGAAAACAACTCTATGTTTTTACTATGCAGTACACACTTATACACTGATTCATCTGTTCTAACAATATCCACCCACCACTGTATGATGACACTGTAGGATGACAACCCATTCTGCTGAATTTTATTGGCCTTAATAACAAATAATGATACACTTTTTCAAGAAAAGGCCACTCAAATATTTCAGCAGAACTTGTCTGGATACTTCAACATGATCAAAACATAATAATTATAATAACTACTTCAGATTCCAACAGTGTTTACTGTGCTGACTCAACTTGTTTCTCTACCCCCATATCCTTGTTGATCTGGAAGGTTCTATGTGGCTTATGCTGTTAATTGCCTGCTCAACATCTACGATCTTTCCTTACAAAGCAGAGCCAGCTTTCCTCCGGGGAAGTATTATACTAAAAATGCTCACCCCTTCCCCCAGTCCCTTGCAGCTAGGAGAGATCCCATGATCCCCTCTTGGCTAATGAGATATAAGCAAATATTGGCAGGTGGAGCCAACAGGAAAGATTTTAAAGGAGAAATCTGCTTCATGACCCTTGGGCAGCTTGTCCCTTCTCTGAATCTGTCTTCTAACTTGATATAGAAAACATAATACCAAACATTAAAGCAGTCTTCTTTCAGCCATGAGTATAAATGCCATTTACTGAGAATGGAAGAAGAGAAAGGCAGAAATCTGAGTCCTTGGTGTCCTTGGCGAAAGGGTTGTGCTGTCTGCTTCCACATTTCTCATGGTATCTTGTGATACATAAGCCACAGTTAGTAAAGGGTCTGATTATTTGAAGCCAAACACAATTCTTACTGATGGAATCTGATCACAAGACCCTCCTGGTCCATATTTGTGTAGGTGAAAACAAGGAAGAAGTGATATAGTCAGTCTGACTCCCCTCAAGGCCTTTCTTCTGGCAGTGGAAAGCTTAGCTTGCCCTTGCATGAGAGCCACTGAAATCTAAGAATTCAGGTTGGACTTTTGTGTAGAAAGGAAGCAGGTATTTTTTGCACACCAGTTACAAAAACGGTTACAAAGGTTACTCAATGGAAGAAAAAGGTTCACCTCATGTGGCTGAACCTGACACACTGGCCTTCTTCAATAGGGTTTGCAGCCAAAACCCTAGGAGACAGTAACGTGTTTCTTGCGTAACTTTCTGTGTAAATTATCTGCCCAGAAAACTTGAGGGAAGTAAGTGATTGAAATTGCAAATCCCTGTGTTCTCGCCAACTATACACTGGTTGCACACTCTGCTATTTTTCAACCCCTTGTGTTTGGTACTATGTGGCATTCGCACTACCATAACTCATATTTAATTCTCTTGAAAATTCTATGAATTGTATATTGTCATTCCCGCACACAAGTAAGGAAATAAGGATTTTCAAAATCCTAAGGTTGCATGACTCTTAAATCAAGTAGGGGATCTATGTAGCATTATCTTCAATTCCTTAAAAGAAAGTGAGCATTTCCAGCCATAGCATTTATCACCTCTAAAAAGTAGTGATGATAAACAATGAGACCATTTGCCATTTTCAGGAAATCCCAAAGGTCCAAAGTTCCTCCTCTTGACACAGAAAATAACTGCAATTCCCCTCAATTACCAGAACCCCAGAAACTCAGAGTGGAAGCAACGGTCAACAGCTATCACACTGATACCTAAGGCAGTGTTTCAAGCATTATGCTAACCATCCAAAGGACATTTGAGCTAATCATCGAAAGTATCCCTCCGTGGTGGAAACAGGTATAATCTCCATTAAAAAAAAAAAAGAGAGAGATAGCATTAAGGTCTGGAAAGCCATTTTTCCAAGGTCCTGCAACTTGTAAATTGCAGAGCTGAAATTTAAGCACAAAAAATCTGATTTTTTGGTGGGAGCTTTTACCCACTATGCAATACAGTCTATCACGACCAAGAAAGCGAATGAATTAAAAGTTCTGGTTTTATATACAGGAAAGCTGAAAAGCAATTTACATATAACAATTTATTGAATGATTACAACTATTCTTTGAGTTAAGCACTATTATATCATTTTACGTAAAAGAAAATTGAGGCAAAAAGTAGACAACTTGCCCAGGATAAGTGGTAGAGTGAGAATTTAAAACAACAGTCAGTCTAACTTTGAAACCCATATTCACTTCTTAGGGCTAGAGGAGTCCCTGAAGATCATTAACTCCCTTAAAAACAAACAAACAAACAACTCAGAAAATTTAAGTTACATGGCCAATATCACATCAATTAATGAGAGAACTGACTTGTAAACACTTAAATGTCGGTTCAATCAATTTTTTTTTTTTTTTTTGAGACAGAGTCTCACTCTGTTGTCCTGGTTAGAGTGAGTGCCTTGGCATTAGCCTAGCTCACAGCAACCTCAAACTCCTGGGCTCAAGCAATCCTATTGCCTCAACCTCTCGAGTAGCTAGGACTATAGGCATGCGCCACCATGCCCGGCTAAGTTTTTCTATATACATTTTTAATTGTCCATATAATTTCTTTCCATTTTTTTTTTTTTTTTTAGTAGAGACAGGGGTCTCGCTCTTGCTCAGGCTGGTCTTGAACTCCTGAGCTCAAACAATCCACCCGCCTCAGCCTCCCAGAGTGCTAGTATTATAGGCGTGAGCCACCGCTCCCAGCCCAAATTGTTTTTTAAATTAAACGTCCACAGAAGCCAATATACAGTTATTGCATTTTAGGTGGCTTTCCACCTACCATGCAGTCGTGTGTTGACTATACACACCTTCATTTTCTTTAACATCAAGTTGGTATCTTGAAATTGGCCTTAGTAGGAGTGTTAACAGCAAGGAAATAGACAAATACCATAAATATATTTTTTCTAGGGCCAGTTTTTAAACACTTAACCAGCACACCACTTCCCCCCACCTTCTTCCACTCCTACCAGCATTCCATTCTTTTAACCTAAGGAAATCTGACACCCAGAGTAAATAAGTGGGCAATCTGGAACAGTTCCAAGAAAATCACTGTTGGGTGGGACTCCAACTGTTGAGCCTTTAGGAAAAATTATATTTTACTGCTCAGCAAAACCTCATCGAATAAAGCTAATTAATTAGGTTCCCACAAGCTGGAGGCAATAAGGATCTCTAGGAAACGTGTGCCTTCTGTAAAGACTTGGAAGTCTGAACAAGATGGCTATAACTTCTCCCACTGCTTTCTCTTCTCACTCATATTAAATCAACCCCTCAAAACCAACAGCAGCAATAACAACCACAGTGATGCTTCTTGTGTCAACTTAAGACTGTCCAACTCTCTGAACTCTTTTCACGCTGTGACAGGGCTCTACAGAGAGAAGAGTTTTCTCTTTTGCAAAAGAGGATATCAGATTCCTTCTGGAGTTGATATGGAAATCAAAATCAATGTGAAAAGCAAAACTGAGCTTGAGTAAATGGCGGGTGTTATTATTGCTATGGTTATCTTTGCATATCTACCACCCCAATATGTTCGTTAACAAACATCTGTACTCATGGAAGCAGGTCCCTTAAGGTACTCAAATCAGTAACACAAGAAGCTTAGTTGAAGTTACTAAATATAAAAAATAGGAGATTGCTGAGCTGCCAGAAAGCTGAAAAGTACCTCCCATCTCTGCATCTCCTTCAGCTGTTTTTATTCCTGCTGGCTGGTGGCGGACCCATTGTTCCTACCTAATGACCATTCCAGACGGGGTACTAGCTTGCACGAGTGGCCATGTGTCAATGGTGCTCTCGGAAAAATTGCCAATCATTCTGTCATCCAGGAAACGACCATTTTTAGGCAAAATCAAGCAGAGGGTTTCAGTGCAAGATGCCTGGCACACAGCAGCTGTGCAACAGGTGTCAATCCTCTTCCCTTTAGATTTGAAGGAGCATTTAATTTTCATCACATTGGTGTGGCTCGATTAAATGAGCTTGGGTGAATGCAGGCCTTCGAGCAACTTGCACAGCTTGAAATGTCATGGGTAATTTAAAACCTCAGACCAGAAAATCTGCTGTGCAATACCACACTGTGACAGGGGTATCTACACAAAGAATTTTCCTATTTAGCAAGACCAGAATGTGCAACTAGTTCCAAGTAGTCAGAGGTGGGGGCAGGGCTGGGGAGCCAACACAACCCACAAATCTTTCCTACAGAGGGATCAAAGGCATGAAATGAAAACATGCAACGGGACCCCAGTGTTCTGGCCTTCACCTCAGACACACCAGGTTTTAAAAGCTAAGGTTTGCCACTCACTGATGGTGCATGACCTTGAGTAATTCATTTTCCTCTCTAAGCACCGGTTTTCCTCTTAAAAAGTGATTACTGTGGGGAACAAATGAGATAATACCCGTAGAACACCTGGTACAGTGCATGAGACATTGTAGGCACCAATTTCTTTTATAAAATTTCTAGGTTGCTAATGGGAAGTAGACCCAGAAAAGGGGAATCAGTTTTCTCCACATTTGCGGAGACTATGCTAGAACCTAGGACTGCTAATTTTGGCCCATCCTCCTATCCATTTTATTTGGACACAATTTAATTCCAGGATATATATTGATATTAAGTGGTAAGAAAAGACCTTATACAAATAGGTGGATCAGTTATCTTACTGTTCCTTCCAGATGGTCCATCAATATCAACAATAATTATACAATCATCAAGGAAAAGCAGCTGGATAGATGGGTACCATGTGAATTAAATGAGCTTCAAAAGAGAAAACATCTCGAAGCTTGCCTTTCTTTGCTGTCAGGACATAAAGGCGAACACTTTCTACACTGCATTGTGATGTGTGATGAGAAATGGATTCTTTTTGACAATCACAAGTGTTCAGTACAATGGTCCAATAAAGATGAAGGGCTGAAACACAGTCCAAAACCAAATATTCATCAAAAAAACCTAATGGTGTCTGTTTGATGGTCCAGCGCTGGTATTATCTGCTACAGCTTCATGAAATATGGTGAATTGATTACAGCAGATGTCTACTGCAACCAGTTGGACGAGGTGATGAGGATGCTTGTGATTAAGCAGCCGAGATTGGTTAATACAGACAGGCCAATCCTTTTGCAAGACAACGCTCAACCACATCACACAAACGATGCTGCTCAAACTACAGAAGCTGGACTTGGAAACTCCGTCATCCACCGTATTTACCAGACCTTGCCCCAACTGACTACCACTTTTTCCAGGCTTTGGACCACTTCTCGCAAGGAAAAATATTCAGTGCTCAAAACAAGCTGTGGAAAATGCCTTTCACAATTCCATCGCAATTCACTCTCCAGGCTTCTTTGCGGCTGGCGTAAACAAGCTACCATTAAGATGGCAAAACTGTGTTGGTAGTTTAGGCACATACTTTGATTAATTGTACTGCTTCTTGTCGGAGGTATAATAAACTACACTTTTGATTTGAAATTGGACATTTCATATTTAATGACCTAATACTATCAGAGTAAGAACAAAGGAAACCACCAGTTCTTGAAAGTCAACTTAATTCAGACACCATTCTAGGCGGTTAACATGCATTGCTATATTCTACCTGGACAATGTGTCTCTTTTGAGAAGAAACTGTCACAATCCTGATTCATTTTCCCCCCTTGGCTTCCTGTGTCTCTTAATTGCTTTTTGATATGAAAACTACCAGGTGTCTGAAGCCATTCTGGAGATTTCAAGGGATTTCATTATCTGCATAAAAATTTCCATTTGCTCATCAATCAAATCTTTATTTCTGCAAAACTGTTCAGACAGAACAACAACAAAAAATTCCCTTAGCTCCATTTGACTAAGAGATGTGCTCTGTAATTACAACAGGGGAGGGTGTTTTATCCAAGAGATCACAGATGAGGCAAATTGTCTCTGCAGAACTCCTCCCCGGCTGACGAGAGGAGCAGGCAGGGCGAGGGGCCTGGGGTCCGGCAGACTCGGGGAAGCTTTGCCCTGAGGACGAGCGAGGCGGTAGATGTGAGAACGCGGCACTGTGTCTGGTGTAGCTACCATACTTGACAGTAACAACTATCCGGTCATTATCATCACTCCTGAAAAAGCCTTGGGCTCAGAGTAAGAAGACAGGGGTCAGGAAGCTTGGTAGATGTCACTGTATAAATATAAAGCAAGTTGAACAGAAGGAAGAAAGGGGGAAAAGTCCCAAATGATTAAGAAAACAGTGAAGTGCTACCAAAGCTGTGTCGAACCGAATGCGGGAGCGCTGGCTTGGACATGAGCACGCCCCTCACCTGGGGTTGGTTAAGGGCTGGCTGTCTGGCGGGCTCGTTCTTGCTCAGTTCCTGCAATGTCTGTCTGTCTCTCTCTCTCTCTCTCTCTTCCCACAGACACACGCACATACACACACACTCACCCATACCCTTCCCTGACTATAAAGCTTTATTTTGCTGTCAGGCACAAGCTACTCATTTTTACTATCCATTAACTTTCTTATATTTATCCCTTAACCTCTATTGAAGGTGTTCATGAATGGAGCTCAAAATGCTGTCTGCTGGTTTCTGTGGTTTAGGGCAATGTCAGTCTCTGGAGGATAGAAAGCCACCACTTGTCTGTGCTTCCCTTGCCCTCAAGTACTGGGAAAAGCAAACACTCAAGTTTTGAAAGAGCAGACTGGGGAAGGTCTGTGCACCTCTAAATCCATAGGAAAAAGGCCTATGGAGGACACTCAACATATGACAACCTTATCAACACTATTCTTGTTCAAAGACACTTCCCTTTTCAAATAAAAATTGTACAACTGGCCACACGTAGTGGCTTTTGCCTGTGATCCCAGCACTTTGGGAGGCCGAGGCAGGAGGATTACTTGAGCCGAAGAGTTGGAGACCAGCCTGGGCAACCTAGCAAGATCCCCATCTCTACAAATTTTTTTTTTTCAATTATCCAAGTGTGGTGGCACATGCTCCTCAGGAGGCTGAGGCAGAAGGATCGCTTAAGCCCAGGATTCTGAGGCTGCAGTGAGCTATGACCACACCACCATACCACTCCAGCCTGGGTGACAGAGCAAGACCCTGTCTCCAGCACAACTACTAGCTAGTAAGCACTAAATCCCTGCCACGCACTGCTGCTCTGTCCAGGAGCACACCTTATCTTTAAGTTCCAGTGAACCACCTAAACACAGTCATACTCATTTTATTAATGAAGGAAGTAGGCCCACAGAGGTTAAGTGGCTTTCCCAAGGCTATCCTGAGGTTAATTAGCCAAGTGGGAATGGGAGCTGCTCTGTCCATCCCTCTAACACCCACGTTCTCTCATCACCTCCCCACTTTTTCTGAACAGAATTATAATCTGGAAGCTCCAAAGTTTCAGGCAATCCATAACCTCCAAAGTCAGCTGTCAGCCTCTCACGTAAGCCTGTCGTTTTTATCCTGCCTCCCTGGCATTCCACGCATAGTTGGTGCTAGGAACCATTCCAACTTAGCACACTGTCACAGAATCATGAAGTGCTGGGTAAATAATTATTTCAGTCGTATACACATTATTTTATTTATTTATTTATTTGAAATTTCAGAATAGTATGGGGTGCAAACATTTTGGTTACATATATTGCCTTTGCATAGCCCAAGCCAGAGCTACAAGTGTGCCCATCCCCCAGACGGTATGCTCCACATCCATTAGTAAACACATTATTTGAAAGGAAAAAAATAATATACTTTGCCATGCATTTTGTCATCTGATTCAGGCATACAAGGTACTAACTGAGGGTCTCTGGAGCATTTTAAATCAATATCTCTAAATCCCTAATAGTTTATTTTATGATACATGATTTTAAGGAATACAATGGCTCTTCTATCTTCAGGATGACAGAAAACAGAACAATTTCTTTTTAAAATCAGGTCTAAAAGTATGTATTATCCTAGATTATGGATGAGGAAAGAGGTTTAGAGAGGTTAACTGACATCTCAAAGGTCACGCAGTAAAAACACAGTGGAGCAGGATTTCAAACCAAGGTCAGACTCTTTGAGCCACATAACCCTACGCTACAGAGTGGTCTTCCAAACACAAGCACAGCACCATTAGCCCTTAACAACATCACACTGGTGACAAGTCAGTGGACACTTGAAATAAAGTCTACCCTGGGGTGACCTGCAGTATTCCCAAAGCCTGAATTCTGCTCGTTCAGTTACTTTGGTTTAGTTTCTACTTCTTTCACATCAGGCTAGTTGAAGTCGGGTGAAAGGAATCTAATAGAATTTGGGAGGGGACCCCACGAGGACTCTTAGGCTCCAATATGTGGAGACTTCCCTGCTGAGTCCTGATATGTTGTTCCTCAGGGAAAGGAGAGCCCCATGTGATGTAGTCCAAAGGGCCTAGAACCATCCCTAACACCAACTCATGTGTGACTTTAGGCAAGTCACTTAATATCTCCAGGACACTCTGAGGATTTCCAAAATGAGACGAGTAAACTCTCTAAGTTCTGAAACCCAGAACTAAATTCCCATTCCAAGCTGTCCAAGGATCCATTTGTAGTGCTTGGAACAAATCTGTAATTTCCAAGTGAGGCTGCAAGCCATGTTTCCATGGTTATTTATAAGAAAAAGTAAAAAGGATGGGTACAACTAAGAGATTGTCTTCTGATTAATGACATGTTTAATGGAAGCAGGGTCAAAGCTTGTGTCTACACTTGGAATGGCTGATTTGAGTCCAAGCTCTGGGACATCATATCTCCTGGAGCTCAGCTGACCCTTGGCCTGTGGTCCAAGAGTAGTCCCTTTGGTCTGCAAGGAAAGGGCATGCTTGTGTTGCTCGGGGCCATAGTAGGACTGCACGAACACCTGCTGCCCTGTGAGCCCATTTCTATGACCCTTAGCTCGCTCTGCGTCCAGTTTAAAAAGATGCTGCCACTCTCAGGAGTTCATTGAGGACTTTCTCTTTGGAAAGAAAAAAAAAAAAAAAGACTGCATTTTCTACAGTGCTACAATTACCTTGATAGACAATATCCCATAAAGTATATCATTGAATCCTCCTAGTCATACCATTAAGGTGCTACATCCCAACACATCTGAAACTCAAGGTAAAGCAAGATCACCTGCGGATATGGTAGACCTGAGATTTGGCACCAGGCCTGGTTGCAAAGAGCACACTCTTCCTCTCTACTGCTCCATCCTGCCTGCGTTCACGCAATGGGATGGATGGCAAAGCTCCTAATTGTGACAGGTGAGGAGGACCCTTGGTGAAGAGAAGGTGGGTGTGGTGTGTTTGAGGGGTGAGGAGGAGATAAGGGTGCACATGGAGTATAGTAAACGCAAGCAGGATTCGGGAGTCTCCTGGACTCTCAGCCAATTTACCCTGGGTCTTAACAGACCAAATAAGAAATTAGAAGCGTTAAATGTTGTTAGCCAACCAAAGCAAAAGGCCAGCAGTGCTTTCTAGACATCTGTGTGATGTTCATTCAGCAAGATGGTGGAGGTGAGATGACCTCAAATATGACAGAGCCGGTGCTTTGTGCCCAGTGAGTGCTGAGCAGGACGCCACCCTCACCTCACAGTCCTCCCTAACAGGGAGTCAGGGAATGCTATAGTTGGGATTCGGGAAGCAAACGCACGCATGCGTGCGCAGCCCCCCACCCCACACACACACTTTTGTATTTTAGAATAGCAGCCCTCCAACAAACCTTAAGATATCTGGAAAAAACAGCATTTATAATATTACTGAATCAAAGGAGACTTGCACTCAGTGACTTGTGAAGAGACGAAGGAACATCCAGTCGGGGACCTGCTGTGCTGTGTAGGGATTAGCTGCAAAACCAATTCACGGGACAAAGATAATCTCTGCAGAGCCTTCCCACACCTGCCCTGGGACAACTAAACCATGGACCCCGTTCACTCTGCAGGGGTTTCTGCCTTTTACCAAGCTCTGTCTCCGAGGTAGGGTCTGTCTGCTCTCTCCTGACGTCATCCTGAGGATGGAGCTCTGCCCCTCAACAGCTGCCTCTGCACCTGCTACACTGTTACTGTTTTGCAAATGCATCCTCCTGGTCCACTTTTGCACACCTTTGCACCTGACACTTCCCTCTAAGGCTCGCTCCCTGCCCTCCAGCTGGGTAGGGAGCTGCCCACCCTCTGCTAAGTGCCTGGCCTTCTCCACTGCTTTGTGCTGGCCCCACCACACCACCCTGCTCTCTCCCCAACACCTTTCCCTCGCTGGAATCCAGCACCATTGAGGGCAAGAGCTGTATCATGCTCCTCTTGTTTCTCTCTACAGTCCCAGCACACTGCCTCACACACAGCAGTCCCTCAAGGCAAGAATTAGGAATGGGCTAATGAGACATTAATTAAGAATTAATATCTGTTTATCCCAAGAACCTGACTCAGACTGTCAGCTCCTCACTAGAAGAACTTGATATCCGCAGACTGTCAACACCTACTTATTTGGAGAGTGAGTGAATGCCTCAGCCCGGAGCCTACTCTAGTGGCAGAATCTGACCACTGACCTCTTGATCCTGACTTCTAGCTCATTCTCATTGATCTGCCACAGCAGGGAGGGTCCAGAAATACCCTGGCAACGCTTCTGCATTTGCACATCACTCAGACTTTGACCTACAGCAAGTGTCTATAGAGCTCCTTAGCAAATATCCATTCAGCCATTTGCTAGTAAACAATAAGAAAAATAAAAAGGATTCAATGTGTACAATATCTTATTTTTATTTAAAATGCTGAGATTAGTGCACACATAATCTATATTCATGTAGAAGACTCTAACTTTCTAAAATTTTAGTAATGATTTTGAGGAATATGATTTTTGTTATTGCGCATTTTCTAATGTGTATAAATGAGTATGTTATTTTTGTCCAACAGGATAAATTTCTTAAATGATACAGACCTCAGGAAGTGTCGCATCAGCACTAGACATGACCCACAATGCAGGATTGTGGCCGGGAGTCCGGTCTTGGGGATTCGAAGCCCCTGAGAGAACGCAGGGGCTTTCAGAGTCCTACAGAGGCGAGAGAAGACTCAGCTGCACCTGGCACTTGAGACGCCCCCTCGGCCAGGGACCCCACTATCTTCTATTATTTTCTTCAGATAAAGTAAAGGAGTTGTGTGATATGCTGTACTTATTTTTAAAATCCTAAATAATCATAAAATTGTTAGCTGGTCAGGTGGTATTTGTTCAGATTTGAAAATCCAATTGCATCACGTTTAAAAACTAACTAAACATATTTATAATCGCCAATGTCGACTGGCTCACCTGTGCCGCTCCCGCCCCACCCCATTCTCCTCTGTCCTACCCTGAAGCCAGGCAGTATGCCAGGGAGGCATGTGAGTCAGGAACAGTGACACCTCACCTTCCCACCACGCTTTCAGAGCCCCAGGAAAAAGGAGAACAGATTATGGAGACTAGGAAACTACAGTGACCTTTGACAAAACGGGGGCATGGATTATATTTAAACAGTGATTAGAATTAGAACATTCCATCAGCTGAGAGCTGCAGCATCATACAGTTGAAGCACTAAGCAATCTAAACACAATCCTTCCCCTCTCTATGTTACAGGGAAGCCTCCCCAACTTACACTCCCACCCCAGCCCCCTCTGGTGTGCCACCTGGGTGCCCTCCACAGGGCTGGCCCCCAAGGAGAGAGGGCTATTGCATCCTGCTCAGCAGGGTGGCGAGGGTGAGCTGAAGAGGGAGGAGGAGACTGCACTTTGTCTCCACCACCATCTGGTCGAGCCTGCAGTGGGCACAGCCCCCCGATCCCTGGGAGCCATGCCTGACTCATCATCCCGGGATGGGGTGGGAGCTGTAAGAACTCCCTTCTCATCCTCTGGCAGGACCACAGCCCTTGCAAGGTCTGTGACCCAGCTGTTCCTGGAGAGCAGGTCACAGGACAGTCTGGAACAGCTACAGCAAGGTCCAGCGCTTATCCCCAGAGCATCTCTGCACCCTGGGTGTCTGGGAGCCCCCTCATAATTCACCCTCCACTCTGCCACCGCCAGAGAGATCCTTCTAAAATAACAGCACAATCCAAGAACAAAACAAATAACACAAACAATGCAAAAGGAAAGACAACAATAGAACAGGTAATAGGCACCGAGCACTCGCCTACCTGCCAACAAGGCGATGAGCATTTTACTTAAAGTGTCTCACTAAATCTTCACATAGGTACTATTAGTACCCATATCACCCATACCCTTAAGTGCATGCTATTATCGCATTATTATCCACAAACAGGATATTGACACAATGCAGAGGGGTGACACAGCTAGGCGTAAACCCAGGAGGGCCAGACTCCAGCACCAAGGCCCTGCTCGTTATTCCTCACGTAGGCATCAAACACAGACCATAATGCTGTTCTTTAGGGACCCTCTGACTGGCAGCACCCAAGTTTCTAAGCCTGGAACACAGGTTCTCGTGGTCCAGCCCTTCCTCACCCATCCCCTGCTCTCTCCTGCCTGCCTTCTGCATCCTTGAATGCAGCAGCCCTGTGTCCCTAAGGCTCACTCTGCCTCAACCTTCCTGTGCCTCGCATATCCACTCATTCCCGAAGAGTTGGCTCCAGGTTCACTTTCTTGGCAGCCACAAGTGGCCCTTCCCTCTTTTGGGACTTCTTGGTCCCGGCATGTTCT
>CAUYSK010061258.1:0-24028 GCA_963575035.1 Avahi laniger | reverse complement strand
TTTCCAGGAGTATATAAGAGGTGCTATATCACCATTGTTTCTTAAAGCTGAATAGTACTCCATGGTATACATATACCACAGTTTATTAATCCACTCATGTATTGATGGACACTTGGGTTACCAGCCAACGTTGCCCACTATCTCCACTTCTATTCAACATAGTGCTGGAAGTCCTGGCCACAGCAATCAGGCAAGAGAGTAGAATCAAAGGCATTCGAATGGGAACAGAAGAGATCAAACTCTCACTATTTGCTGATGATATGACACTATATCTAGAGAGCCCCAAGGATTCAACCAAGAGGCTACTGGATGGCACAGCATGTAAACAACTCCTTATCAACCTCACAAGCGGTCAACTCCAACTACAGTCAACTACAGGTATGTCTAAAGGAGTTAATATGCAGGCAGTTAATTCAGAGGTATTTAGAAGTAATTATGCAGTTAGTCAATGAAGATTATCACCACTCAGGGTCCATTTAAAAGATCTGTGCTGCTTTCTTTAGCACAAATCTGATTGTTCCTTCTATAAAATTGTTTATTACTCTGGCCAAAGTATTAGCTTTGTATTACGTGTCTTTGGATTAAGACTAAAGTTTAAAAATTTAAAATATAGCTTTAATAATAAAGGTTTTGTATTTTATTCCTCTCTATCTTGGTATTCCTTTCATCAACTGATTTATTTCATCCTCTACTGTTTCTAGCTTTACATTCTTGGGAGATTTGAATTTACGGTGTTTGAATGATGAAGATATTATAATACTTCAGCTTTGGTTTACTGTAACATTTCTATATAGAAATAATTTCAGAGGGACTTCAATGTTAATGTTACATTTATATTCAGAGAAAATGCTTGCTTATAATAAATTTACTGATTTCAGCAAACATTTGAAGTATCATTTTTCAAATATAAAAACATAGAGATAACAAGGCATAGAAGAGCATGAACTTTAGATTAAGGTACATAGATACTAATCTTGACTCCACCAACTAACTGCACAATACTTCAAGAAGATGTATGACTGCCATATTTCTAGTCTTACTTTCATCAGTTATAAAATGGTGATAATTACAGTTTATATACAGTTGTTCTGAGGCACAGATATGAAATTTCTGGCACACATGTGTTCTCAAAAAATAGCCACAACATTCCACTTCTAGTTTAGCAACATAAGCTCCAATCAAACTAACCCTTGGATAGGTAACTTTAAACTTTGACTAAAATATTAATACAAAAAAATAATCACTTGAAAGTATTAAATAGTGATTAGAAGCAGACAGACTCCGGAATAATACTGACACTTGGAAAAAGCTAACGGGATGAGGTGCCTTTGTATGGCTTTAGCATGAGTACAAGCTATAGGAGGCACACAGGGCAGCTACAACTCTGATTGAAGACCTATGGTTTTTGTGGCCAGAAGGTTAAAATTTGTAGCAACCACAACTGCTGGAAAGTGAGGGAGGAACTGCAGAAAGAAGGGAACCAGAGCCATAAATTCTGTGTATGAACTCTGGCCAAATCTCTGGTGACCACCGAACCATAAATGTATAGGGTAGATTGAAAGCATCCCTGAAAAAGGATGGATGATTTCAAATGAGATTTGAGCGGCTTACCAAGAAATACAGTCTGCAGTTTGAATCCAGTCAAGACATCTACTAAAACAAACAGTTTTAAAAAATAAAATACAATCAACACTTTTGGGAGGAATGTAACAAATTCCAGTTTTCACAGAATAACATTTATTCCAAAATAAACCATATTAATTAGCAGACAACAAATTAAACAAAGCTTTCAAAAAATTAATAATGTACAAAAGAAAATAGGATAGTAAAATGAGCAAAAAGATTAGAAATCTCAGCGGAGAAATAAAAATTATTAAAAATCAAATGAAAGTTTGACAACTTAAAAAACAGTATCTGAAATAAAAATATCACTGGATAGGCTTAATCACAGGATAGAAAATACAAAGGCAACAGGCAGCTCAAGACAGACTGGTCTGGAAAACTGATAAAACAGATGACAAAAAATGAACAGAGCCTCGGAGGCCTACAGGGCAACAACATAAGGATAGTTTCCCAGACTTTCTCAGTTCACAATATCCTTAGTGTCGCATTAATTTCTTTTACGGTATTTACCCGAGGCGAAAATAATAAGTAACAATTCTGGTAACTGAATTATGAGGCCCAAACAACTTATATATGCATTTCCTAACAACTTTGTAGCTGTCAGAAAAAAATACATATCAATTGAAAGGAAATATGCCTTGATTGGAAGGTGTGTATCTGCTATGGCATCAATAAAGCATGTATTACAAACACATACTATTTGCTCCATACATGTACAAATAAACAAATATAAATTGGCAATGTAGGGATAGGATGAGTTCGAAGACTCTCAAAAAAGTTTTTAAAATATATTTTTGTTCTATTTGGCATATTTTGGTAAAACGTACTAGCTCCCATCACAATAAAGAAAAAAGTAACATGGCAAATGTGGTATGACGCATATTATTAGGACTCTCAAAATTATACTGCCCTAATCCCAGGAACTTGTACATGTTACCTGACTTAGAAAAAAGATGTTGGCAGATGTGAAAAAGGATCCTGATATGAAAAGACTACCCTGGATCATTGAGGTGGGCCCTAAATATAACCACATGTGTCCTTGTAGAAGGGGGAGCAGAGAGAGGTTAGAGACAGACAGAAGAGGAGATGGGAGAGTGAAGATGGGGGGACAGATCAGTGATGTGGCCACAAGTCAAGGAATGCTGGTAGTCACCAGAAACTGGAAGGGATAAGGGAAGGATTCTCCCCTAGAGCCTCCACAGGGAGCGCGGCCCTCCCAACACCTTTACTTTGGCCTAGTGATACTGATTTTGGACATATGGCCTGTGGAACTATGAGAGAATAAACTTCTACAGTTTTCAGCCACTAAATTTGTGGTAATTTGTCATAGCAGCCACAGGATACCAATATAGCAGGTAAGTAATTTCTTATGATTGCAAGTAAATTTAATGGGAGAAGAAACGGAAATGAAAGAGATTTACCACTTACACTATGGTGATGTTGAAATAATCAACAGCTACCCTATTATTATTAGGTCTTTTTTAACAGAGAAAATCTGCCTGTACCATGCCCAGACCTATGTTTATTTTACATGGCAGTACCATTTATAACTGCTCTGACACTGCTCTGATCAGTAATATTCAGTAGAGGAATTAGACTTTTTGTTTTCTCATATGAACTTGGAGATACACAAGAATGTTATTTTCAATTATTTCAATATAAATTCTATCTAAAAAGAAATCTACATGGTCACTAGGTTAATTGAAAAAAATTGTATTACTTCCTTCCAATGACTTAATAAAAATTCTATGTCTCTGGCCCAGCTTGAGAATTTTAGATACCACAGAGCATTTACCGTGACTAAAATGATAACAGGCATTTGGACACACTCTTGGTGCCTGACACTGTGCTTAACATTGGTAGTGTGGCCTTAAACTAGCCTGAAGCTACACTCAGTGGGAAAACACAGGAGACCATTATCCTAATCTGCATATCAATGTTATTACTTACATTAAAAACAAGACTCATTTTAACAAATTAAAAAATTCACACTGTAAAAAATTAATGCTAAAATATATATTTTTAGAAACAGGGTCTCAATATGTTGCCCAGGCTATAGTGGAGTGGCTATTCACAGGGGCCATGATAGCACACAGAGTTCTCAAACTCCTAGCTTCAAGCAATCCTCCTGCCTCAGCCTCCCGAACAGCTGAGACTATAGGTGTGTGCCAACATGCTTGGCTGAATATAGGTTTGTACAGATATACTGATAGAGCTGTTTCTGGCTGTTAATACAGGAAACACTAAAACTGTTGCCATGGTACTCTAAACGACAAAAAAAAAAGTAAGTCAATTAACTGCACCTACCTGGTTATTGTTGGGGTTGGTACACCTCTTGTACGCAAGGTAGGTTTTCCTCGAACCACTGGAACATCTGCATTTTCTGAACCACCATTTAAATATGTTAATTCTTGAAGCTGTGCTTGCCTAATCTCATCATTATAGTCCTACAAAAAGACAGAAGATAGCATAATTTGCCTCATATCAGAAATATAAAAATATTTTGAATAAAAAGCTAATAATTTTTAATAGAAAAAAGGGTTAGGAAAATAGTTCAATTCACAAAACAAGATATGAGTTTGGTAAATTAAAAATGTGTCAGTAAATTTTTGTAAAAAGGGAAAAAACAAAATCACAGTATTTTTCCCCAAGCTAAAATTTTCTATAATCAGCCATTAACTCCTTTCCCTGGGCATATTTTCCAAGTGAAATATTTATAAAAAAATTAAAATACCATTTCACTGATATGTGGGCATTGTTATTTACAACTCAGTTCAACCAGTAGTTATGGAGCACTTCCGATACGCCAAATAACAGAAAGACAAAGAGAAATAAGCCATGGACCCAGCAGCCTAGGACCTAGATCTAGCAAAAGAGGACTTACATACAACAGGATAGCTTTCCTGAAACAAAGAACCACATTTACACATTCTTTTTGTACATTTCCATTTGTATATTGTACAAGTTATGAAATTCAACATTTCCAAAACTGAATATATAATCTTATTCCTGAAAACTTCCTCCTCTTCTTTCATCTTACATTACTGTCCAAATACCCAACTCAGAAACTCTGGGAGTCATCCCTGATGCCTCCCTCTTCCTTACCACCCTCGACTCCATTCAATAATCAACAAAGACATGGAATAAATAAATACAAGTATGATCTGCTCTACAATAAAAAGACAGTTCAAGTCTAAAGGATCAAAAAGGAAAGTCATCTAACTCAGCTGTCAGTAGTAGGAGTAGGTTCTCTACACAGCGTCATCTAAGGATGAGTGAGAACTATTAATAATTAATTACCAGAAGAGGGGTAGCAGTATATTCCACACAAAAAGAAATACATCTTTGAAAACTCAAAATAATGTTGAGTAAAAGGAACCAAAAGAAGTTCTATATGGCTGAACTGTAAAAACAATTGGGGGCGGGGGCAGGGGTTTAAAGTGGAAGAGAAAGCAGAGGCCAAATCACACAAAGCCTTAGGTCATTTTCAAGATAACTTGAAATGTTTAAAATTAAGGGTTCGAGAAGCCTTTCATGATTTTAAGTTGAGCTGCATATTTAGGTTTATTTTCTGGAAAAATTATTCTAGCATTATTAAATATAGATAACATAAGACTGAAAAGCAGGGATCAAAACACCTCAAAACATACATGCTTCTCAAGTATACATGGAACGTTTTCAAGAATAGACTACATAACAGACATTGTACAAGCCTCAATAATTTTAAAAGGATTGAAATCAAATAAAATGCATTTTCACATTACAATGAACTAAATTAGAAACCCATTAAAATAAATTTATGAAATTCACAAATATGTTAAAAATGAATAACATAACCATTAGATCAAAACAGACAACTCGAAGAGAATTTAAAAATACCCTGAGATGAATGAAAATAAAAATACACCACACCAAAATTATAGAATGCATCCAAGACAGTGCTCAGAGGAAAATTTACACCTTTAAATTCCTACATTTAAAAAATAAAAGATTTCAAATCAATAGCCTAAATTTTCACCTTCAGAAATAGAAAAGAAAAGCCAAACTCAAAGTAGGAGGAAAAAATATCAAAAGAGCAGAAATAAATAAAATAGAAAATAGAGAAAAAGCAATGAAATCAAAAGTTGCTTGTTCAAAAGAGGAATAAAAGAGAAGACTCAGGTTATCAAAATCAGGAATGAAAATGGGATATCACCTCGACTTTTCAGAAATAAGAAAAGATTGTAAAAGAGTATGGTAAATACCTGTATGTCAAAAAAATTAGATAACTTAGATGACATGGATAAATTCTTAGCAAGACAAAAGCTACCAAACTGACTCAAGAAGAAATAGAAAATCTGAACAGATAATGTGTGACATAATAAGAGGTATATATTTGGTCTCTGCCCCAGGTTCCCTTCACAGAGATCCAAAAACTCTTGGAATCTGGTGAGTAACAGAGAGGAAAGGAGCATCTTTTGTTATCCTTTCAACTACACCAGAGTTTATGTTAACTGAGATAACTCTTGGAGGATCGGGGCTGGTTGCCAGAAAGAGCAAGGAAAGATTAGAGGGGTTGGAAGTTTCAGCTGTAATCTCTAGGGAGGGGAAAGGGCTTGGAGATTGATGCAATCACCAACGGCCTATGATGCAATCCTCCATGCCTAAATAATGAAGCCTCCATAAAAACCTTAAATGATGGGGTCTTAAGAGCTCCCAGATTGAGGAATCCATGTGCCAAGAGGGTGGTACACCCCCCAGCTCCACAAAGATAGAAGTTCCAGCATTCCAGATCTTCACACCTTGTCCTGTGTCTCTCTTCATCTGGCTGCTCATCTGTATCTTTATATAATAACAGCTTTTATAATCAACCCATAATAGAAAGTGAATTATCAAACCCAAGGAAAGGTTTGTGGGAACTCTCCATATATAGTCAGGTTGGTCAGAAGTACAGAAAGGCCTGGGGCTTAAGACTGGCTCCTGAAGTGCGGACAGTCCTGAGGGACTGAGTCCTTAACCTGTGAGGTCTGACGCTAACTCCAGATAGTGTCAGAATTGGAAGACAGTGTAGGACACTGAGTTGCTGTCTGGAGAATTAAAGAATTGGTGGTGTGAGGAAAAATGCACACATTTGGTGGCAGAAGTGTTGTGTGTAGAAAAACAGTTTATTTTTAACAAGAAAAAACACAAAATTAGTATTCAAAATGTTTCCTGCAAAGAAATGCCTATACCCACATGATTTCAATGGTGAATTCTAACAAACTTTTAATGAAGTAGTAATGCTAAGCTTTTATATATTCTTCAAAAATTTAATAGAAAGGAACACTTCCTAACTCATTCAATGAGATCAGTATTGCCCTGATACAAACACCAAAGACATCGCAAGATAAGAAAACTACACAGAAATATCCTTATCAGTACAAATGTTAAAGCTGTCAAATAAGAAAAAATTAAGAAACCAAATGCAGCAGCATAATTTACACACAAGAACCAAGGTGACTTTACTACACGATTACAAGTTTGGTTTAACATCTGAAAATCAATTAATGTAATATAATAATAAGATAAAGGACAAAAAAACACATGATCATTTTTATAGACAGAAAGAAAACGTTAGAAGAATCTAACACGCTTTAACAGTTAAAAACACTCAATAACCTAGGAAAACCCACAGCTAACATCAAATTTAATGATGAAACACTGAAAGTGTCATCCTAAGCAAAGACAAAGATGTGTATTCTAACCACTTCTATTCAACATTGCACTTGAAGTTCTAGCCAGGACAATTATGTAATAAGAAGGAAAAACGGCATTCAGACAGGAAAGGAAGAACTAAAACAATCTGTGTTCAGAGGTGGCATAAACTTGTATACACAAAATCCTAAGGAATCCACAAATAAAACCGAGCTAATAAGTGAGTATAGCAAGGTTACATGACATAACACCAATATACAAAAATCAGTTCTATTTCTTTACACCAGCAAAGAACCACCCAAAAATGAAACTAAAAATCAGTTTCATTTACATCAGCATTAAGAATAGCATATTTAGGAATAAATTAACAAAATAAAAGCAAGATTTATAAACTTAAAACTATAAAACATTGTTGAAAGAAATTTTAAAAGATCTAAGTAAATGGAAAGATACCCAATTTTTACAGACAGGAGGACTTAATATTGTTAAGACGGTAATACTCTCCAAACTGATCTACAGAGTCAAGGAAATTTCATCCAAGATCCCAGCTGGCTTCTTTACAGAAAATGGACAAGCTGATTCTAAAATTCATATGGAAATGCAATGGATCCATAATAGCCAAAACAGTCTTTAAGAAAAACAAAACTGGAGGAATGGCATGTTCCCATTTCAAAACTTACAAGGAAGCTCGAATAATCAACATTATGTGGTAACAGCATAAGCGACAGACATAAATATCAATGAAATGGCAGTCAGAGCTCAGGCATAAGTTATGGTCAACTGATTTTTAAGCAGTTTCTTTTACAACTAGTACTACATATAAATGTAAATAAACTAATAAATGAATGAATGGAGTGGGACCCCCTACTTCATTCCATATACAAAAATTAGATAAAAACAAATCAGAGACCTAAACGCAATAGCTAAAACTATAAAACTCTTAGATGAAAACATAAGGAGCAAATCTTCACAAAGTAGACTGAAAGGTGTGGCAAGAAACTGAGAAAAGTTAAGAAGAAAACTGTATTATAAAAGCCACAGGAAGTCAGTGTTGTATTCACATTCTGTCAAATAGCCAAGTCCTAATTCGCTGGGATTCACTAACAATAAAACCACTACTGATTTCAGGAACCATATTTTTGGTGAAGGGTGGAGCTGGAATCCATTTCTGTGGGATGAAGAACAAACGGCAGTAAGTCATAGACAAGGTAAAGGCAGGCTGCTTCTTCCTATTGTATGGCTACAAAGAAGGGAGAGGAAGTGTCATAGTTTGAAGGGAAGAAAGGAGGATTTTAAGACAGAAGAAACATGAGTATATTTGAGTGTGAACAGAAGATTCAGAGGAGACAGTTCCCTGAATCATTCATAATTTAGAATTAAAAATATGAAAGAATAATTTAGAGACTTTATTGAAAAATACTGTCTCTTTTCAAAAGAAGACTACAAAAAATGACTTGAAATTTGTAGTAGAAAGCATTGTGGAATTTTAAAAAAATAATCAAAAAGGAAGCTGAAATCATAATCAGCTAACACTTGCAAAGTAGAAGGGAAGACAAATGATGACCAATGCAAGTCATTGTGATTAACAGGAAAGGCTAGGATTGGGTCAACACTTTATTATAAATATAGATTCTTTCCCTGACTTATTTGGGGTATTGTGACCTCGGAGGTGTCATCTGAATCTTTACGTTGTTATTTCAACCTCTGTAAAACAACCTTATTAATATGTTCTCAACCACTTTACTAAAAATGCATGAAGATTAACAAATGATTTGTAAAGTGCATTCTAAGTGAATGATTTATAAAGCTCTAAATAAAATGTGTTACATAAATGCTAAATATTTGCCCCGCTGGAAAGTTCTAGGAAGTGTGATACTAAATTGTATGTGGTCAAAAACAGATGCAGTGAAAAAGAACATTGCTGACGCCTTATTCAGAAATACCACCAAAAAAATTTTTTTTAAAAAAGCATTACTCTAAATAAGATTAGATGATTATAACAGTGTCACAAAAACTAGAAAGTCCATTTAAAATATCATCTTTACAAAACTGTATTTTAAAATAGAAACACAGTGTAGTAGAAAAAAATATGGAATTTGAGTCAGTCACATCTGAGGATAAACATGAATGTAACCAACTGAACTTAGTAGCTAAGTGATTTTACATAATTTCTAAAAATTTTAAGTGATTGTTTCTTCTAATATCAGATGGAAAATACTGATATAATCATTATAGTTACAATTTTCTTGGTCATTGAAATAATGTTTTTAAATCAATAGAGAAGCCAATCATTGATGATAGCTTACAGATTTTTATAATTTTACATTTTGAATTTCATTTTAACCTGCATCTGAAAGTAAAACTATTTCAACATTAATATTAACATCATTGCTAATTGTGAAGGGCAGAAAGGCAATTAGAATTCTAATCAAATATGTGTAAGCAGTACTTTCCTGTCCAGTGAGTTTAGAAACTATTTAAATATATGCTAGCCTGGAGAATGGGAAAAAAGTTAAATGAAATCATTAAAAGTAACCTATTAAAATTCAGTGGATCCTCTGTCAGGAATTTACTCTTCGGACATATTTGCTAAAATATGCCAATATTTATTTCCACAGTTAATCCTGAGACCACTATTTGCATTATAGTCTATAAGAAATAACCTCGATGTTCATTATTTGAGGACCAATTAAATTCTGGAACATGCATGCAATGAAATATTATGTAGGCATTAAAAAGAATGAAGTGAAACTTTGCACAGGCTCATACAAACAAAGGTCCAAAATGACTTAAGTTAAAAAAAAAAAAAAAAAGGTAATGAGAGGACACAGGACTTTTGGTACAGCCAAGTGAGGAACTCAGCAAAGCCTCCCCACAAAAAGCAATAATAAAATTGACAAAATAGTTCAACTATTTTAGGAGTCTGGAAACTGACTAAAAATATACAACAAATTGAAAATATAATAAACATATTCATGAAAAATTACTAAATTTCAGATAAGGAAAGTGAGAGTCAGTGACCTTCCTGCCTGGAGATGCTGCCAGTCCTCCTCCCCAGCCCAGCTGGTACGCTACTCTCAACTAGGGCAGGGAAAGCCATGAAAATCCAACGCTTTGTTGTAGGAAGGGATTGGCTTAATTTGGAATAAAATGTGAAAAACTCCATGGCCCGGCTGCAAAACAGAGCAATTCTGGTAGCAAAGGCATAGGGAACACCCGTGAATCAGCAAGCCTAACACTCATCTTGGGTGAGGGCAAGCAACAGGCCAGCACACTAGCCAGAAATTTAACAGAGGGGCTCAGGAAACGAGACAGCCACGGAGGGCCTGGGTACGGTCTCCACATGCCTCTGGCTGAATGGAAGCCTATGCGCAAGTACAGTGAAGAACAGAAGGAGCCAAGGCCCTCCACCCACCCTTTCCTGATGGTAAGTCTGAGCACATGCAGGGGAGACACAGGAATCCGGGTGGAAAGTAAAAGCCAAGACAGACATGAAAACAGACTCCTTTGGACAGTCCCCAGTGCACACACAGCCCCATCAGTGGAGGACGAAAGCCTCACTAACATAGGTATGTGAGTAATGCTGACACAGAGAACACTCCTAGTTGGTCAGGCTTAAACATAAAAGTAGAAAAAACATTAAAGAGAGATATTATTAGCTGTACCCATGAGGAAGGATAGACTCCACAGATCCAGTCTAACTAAATTATTAAAGAAACAGAAGACAAAAACAAAAAAAGGAACAACCCTTTGTAAAGAAAATATATCAGAATCCAGATTTGCTACAATGTTATCTAAAATGTAGAGTTTTTAACAAAAAACTAAGAGATGTAAAGAAATAGGAAAATGTGACACACACTCAGGAGAAAAAAAAAGCAGTACAAAGAAAATATCTTGGAGAGGGCCCAGATGTTGGACCTGCAAAAAAAGAGATTACAGAAAGTACAATGACTGCAATGAACTGCTCTTCTCCTTCACTACAGGAGCTCAACAGCAGACGTAAGGTAGC
Organism: Avahi laniger; assembly: GCA_963575035.1. Classification (NCBI taxonomy): domain Eukaryota; kingdom Metazoa; phylum Chordata; class Mammalia; order Primates; family Indriidae; genus Avahi; species Avahi laniger. The sequence goes on along the minus strand of CAUYSK010061258.1, from coordinate 12,723 downwards.
AGAAGAGTCAGAGAACTTGAAGATAGGTAAAATTTTAATTAAAATGATCCAGTTTGAGGCACACTGGGAAAAAAGGAGGAAAAAGTGATACTCAGCAATCTAGGGGATGACAGTATGTACGCCAAGACGCAGCAGAAATGGGGAGAAGGAAGGCAGAAAAACGTAAAGAAATAATCACTGAAAAATTTCCACATTTAAAGAAAAACATAAACCTATAGATGCACAGTGCTTAGTCAAAAAGATAAATGTACACATCACAGCATATTCTCACTTAGAAGTGGGAGCTAAACCACGAGTACACATGGAAATAGAAAGTGGAATAAATAGACACTGGAGACTAAGAAGGGCAAGAGAGTGGGAGCGTGGGAGGGAAGTGCAGGATGAGAAATTATCTATTTGGTACTATGTACACTAATTGGGTGATGGTTGCACAAAAAGCTCTATATTTGTCATACAGCCATACAACAAATCTGCACATGTACTCCATAAATCTATAAAAATAAAAAACCACATCACAGCTAAATTGATGAAAACCAAAAGCAGAGAAAGTCTGGACAGCAACAAGAGAAAAACAACAGATCATGTACAGGAGAACAACACAATGATTAATTACTCTCTTGTCATCAAAAATAATGGAAGCCAGAAGGTGACAGCGGCATATTCAAAGCACTGGAAACAAACGAAAAAAACACAAAAAAATTGTCAACGAAGAATTATATAATCTATCCTTTAGAATGTAGGTAAAATAAAGACATTCCCAGAAAAATAAAACATTTTTTTGCTAGCAGACCCTGGTTACAAGAAAATCTAAAGGAAGTCTTTCAGGTTAAAAAGAAATAATAACGTATGACTCTATACACAGGAAATGAAGAGCACCAGAAACAGTAAATGTGTTGGTTAATATAAAAGATTCTAGAAAACTATTGTACTGTAAACCAATACCCCCACAATTATAGATGCGAAAACCCTTAACAAACTACTAGTAAACCATATCCAGCAACATATAAACAAGATTATATACCATGACTAAGTGAGATTTATCCTCAGAATGCAAATTTGGCTTCACATCTGAAAATCAGCTAATGTAATACACTATTATTAACAGAATAAAGGAGAAAAAAACCCACATGATCATCTAAACAGGCAGAAAAAGTATTTGACAAAATCCAGCATCCATGTATACACCATTTATTCACGATACAAACTTTCACCAACTACGAACAGAAGAGAACTTCAGCATGGCAGCAATGAAAAACCTACAGCTAATGGTGAAAGACTGAATGTTTTCCTCCTAATTTCAGCAAAAATACTGCATTGGAGGTTCTAGTCAGTGTATTAGGAATGGAATGGAAAGGACTAAAATGGAATAGAATACCATAGTATAACATAAAAAGATTAAAGGCATCTAGATTGGAAAGGAAGACGTAAAACTGTCTTTATTCACAGATGACATGATCCTGAATGCCATCAAATCCAAATAATCAATAATTAGGATTCCATTAAATCATCCTAATGATTCTATTAAAAAACAGCACACTAGAACTAATAAACATGTTCAGCAAGGTCACAAGTTTAAGTAAAAGATCAACGTATAAAAATCATTTGCATTTCTATACACTAGTAATTTTGAAAATTAAATTTAAAAACAATTCCATTCACAATAGCATGAAAAGCATAGAATATTTAGTAATAAATTTTATAAAGAAACGCAAGGCTGGTACCCTTTTTAGAGAAATAAAATAATATCTTTTTTAAAAAGTGGAGAAACATTTCACCTTCATGGACTGGAAGACTCAAAACTATTAAGATGAAAATTATCCCTAAATTGATCTATAGATTCAATATAATATCTATCAAAACCTAGCAGGTTTTTTTGGTAGACATTAACAAGCTGATTCTAAAATATATATGGAAATGCAAAGGAGCCAGAATAGCCAAAACAATTCTGAAAAAGAGCAAAGTTGGAGCAATTATATAATCTGGATTTCCAAATTTATTTAAAAGGCTAAAGTGATAAAGACTATACTACTGACAATAAGGACAGGCATATAAATCAGAAGAAGTGAGAATTCAGAAATAAACCCTTACATTTATGTTCAGTTAATTTTCAACAATGGCAAGGCAATTCGATGAGGAAATGTTTGTCTTATTTCAACATACGGTACTAGCGCAACTGGATATCCATATAGAAAAAGACAAATTTTGATCTTAACATCACACCTTACATAAAAATTAATGCAAAATGGATTACAGACTTAAGTGAAAACATACTAAAAAGCATTTAAAAAGAAACAGCAGAAAATCTCTGTGACCTTGGTTAGGCAAAGATTCTCTTGGTAACCCAGATTCAGGGTGAGAGAAATTAGATTCTACCTCTGAGTGGAGGACTGTAAAGGTCCTGGGAGAGAAGGTACCACTGTAGCCATCTTTGGAAAACAGAACCCATCCCACCTGGCTAGATCAGCGCTGCTGGTCCACACTACATGCCCACTAGAACAGAAACTTCTCCTTAGTTGCGGTCATACCACAGTTGCAATTTTGCAGTCATTTATATGAATATGTGGTTTATTATCTGACTCTCCCATTAAACTATAAACTCCATGAGGGCAGAGATCTTGTCTTTTATCAGTTCACATGTGATTATCACATAGTAAGTTCTTAGAAATTTTGTTTTTGAACTAAATGGATAAACAGACTATTATATTTGCCTGTGGGAACTCAGGAAAATATTATCCATTTTCAGCTCTCAGGATATTAAATACTTAATGCAATTCCATGTCTCAGCTTTTTGAAGGCAACTCTGAGTTAAAATATCCTTTACCTATAAATAGTTGTTTTCCTCAAAGATAATATCATCACAATACATGTGCTACAGTATGTAAGTCAATCTATCAGAACAACCTAAGATCAATGAAGACACAGTTTTACCCCAGAGTGGCTGATGTGTCAGCTTCTCTAAAATAAATTGTCTACAGAGCCAAAGTGCTGAATGCTTTCATTTTTATCAAGAGCATACAAATCACATAAAAGAGTTTGTGTAATTTAAAAAATTACAATAACTTTTGTAACAGAGGTAGAGGAATATTCCCTTTAAATAATCACATTCTTAGTAATGTCAAGGTGTCTGAAAGGGTTAAAACAGACTATCATTTGTCTGTCGGAGGCTAGTTACACATTTAACTAGCAAGAGCCCTTCTCCTCTGTGCTCATTATGGTTATGTCTGTCATTATATCTGTCACATTGTACTGAAATCACCTGTTGATGTTCCTCTTTTCCCCTAAGTTACATATTCCTTGAGGGCAGGGACAACTTTATTCACGTCTGCATGCCCAACACTAAGCACGATGTTCAACACATGGAAGGCACTAATGGGTTTGTGTTGGAGAACAATGGGTTTGTGAAGAGTTTTCAGTATCACATAAAATCTTAGGACTTGAAGTCCCAAACCTGAACTAGCGATTGTAGTTTTGCAAGAGTTTTAGCCATGAAACCTCAGCTGTATTATTTAATTTCTCTAAAACTCCAAAGTCTTATAGATAAAGAAGGAATAATGCCAAGTAATTCACAGGGACACTTATGAAGTTTACTTGAGGTGATGTACATGGAGCCTTCTAACAGATAAGGAGCTATGCAAATAGCAATTATTGACAAGAATTATCAAGGATTAAAATGAAGAAAGAACTTTAAAGCACCAGTTAACTATTAAGAAAACCTGTACTAACAGGGATAAGGAACTTTTTGATTTCTTCCAAAGCATGTCCCATCCGAGCATAAGCTTCTGCAGGTGGAGCAAACACTTCAATGAGAACGTGGAGATCATCATTGAGGTGGAAGTACTTCGCTTCTCCACTTTTCCTCAACTCTTCTTCCTAAAAAAGAAAAATCACATTTAAAAATGCATCATTATAAGAAAAGAAAAAGAAAATAAAAACTGTCCAAAGCTTATTTGGCATGTGGTTGTCATAGAAGGTTCACTCAACAGCAAACACCACCCTAAGGAAAAAGGTTAAAACTATACATCTGATGCTGATATTCCCAGGCATTTATAAACATGCCAAAAGCTTCCTTCTGTGCTGGAATAAAGACTCATTTCCTGAGGCTGGTCTACGAAGAGCCCCATGGTCTGCCCACTGCTGCCTGCTGGGGTGCCTTCGCTTTCCTGTCTCCTGTAGCTGCTGCACAGGCCTCTGCTGTGTTTCTCAACCCGGTGAAACTCCCAAGCTCACTTATGCACTGGCTATGCCATGTGCCCGTATTACAAAGTATTTATTACTATCAAAATACCTTACTTTTTACTTGTCTATTTTTGATTTTCCCTCACTGGAAGGTGATCAGCACAGAGCAGAGAGTGTGATTGTCTTGTTTGGTGATGCATTCTTCATGTCTAGAAAAATGCTTGGTATATAGGAGATGCTCAACGAATATTTGTTGAACGAGTAATTAAACATTACTCACTCATTTCTATGAATGAATTATTTGCTCATTCACATATTCATTCAAAAAACATTTCTACATGTCAGGCACTATATGCTGAGACTAAAACTGAATAAAATAAATGAAAGAGTTTATTACATGATTTCACATAATTATGATAAAGGTTTTTAAATTTTTATATTTCGGTTTACACAGAGAAATTTAGGGGCAAATGAGGAGCAGGGAAAAAAAGATTTTCAAGGGACTACTGCTTTTGCTCTATTGCCTTTTCCTAACTAACATTCAATTATAGGTCCAGATTTCGAGACTCTGGGTCATCCATTAAGTCTTTGTTTCCAATATTAAAATCAGACAGATTAAGATTAATAGGAACCTGAAACTAGAGTGATTTCTAAAAGGTAGAAAATCTTTCTAGCCTCTTCAAAAAACCTATCCCATAAGAGACATAACCCCAGGAGTTCCTGGCAACACTATGTTTTAATTCCACTGTTATCCAAGATAACAATGCTAATGCTACAGGCATATACACAGAAGGATTCTGTACCATTATATAATTCCATAGACTGAAGAATTATCACCAGACTATACCATAGGTTTATGATGAGAGGCAGAATAATGTTTAGGGAAAAACACAGACTTTGAAGTTCTACATTCAAATCCCAAATCCAACATTTATTGTATGACCTTAAGCAGGTTACATTATCCTCATTTTAAAGGGGTGATTTTCAGTGGGGATAATAATAGTATAGTACCTATCTCACAAGGTTGTTATATTAATAAAGGAGTTAACACACAAAAAGTCTTTAGAATTATGCCTCACACGTAATAAGCACTCAATAAATGATGAATATAGTAATGATTGTTATTATGTAACTATAGCATTAAGTATTCTATAGTAAAGACGATGTGGGCAAAACATCTAGCAGGACGTTTGGCACAAACCAAAGGCTCAACAGATCATAGCACTATCATGATTATTATCTTATATAACCAGCTGATACATATCAGTAATGACTTCCATAATTTCGTCAATATAGCATATAAATGAAGAAAATGAGTTAAATTCTCATTAGACCTTAAATAGTGAAAACTCTGATAATCTAAAAGGATATTACTAAGTAATGGGAATCTCTTTAGAAATAAACATATCATTAACTAATAATTTCTACAAACTACAATTAAACTAGTAGACAGGACCAACTGAAATCAATATTCATGGGTTCAAGCAGTGAGGATCTGATTATAATAGAGCAGACGGGATACTGGGATCATTTAAGTGGCAAACTTCTTAAATGATCACCTGTGGTCACCTACAGTAAAATGCTTTTGAAGGAATAACTGACGGACCATGTGAGAGGCTTACAGCACAGTATGAGGGATGGGCAGGAGGAGTGGAGTGAAATGGGCTGTTTCCTACTGTATTCAAGAGTTTAAAGAAGGAAATGGCAGACTCAGGGTTTTATGTTATGAGTTTCAGCTCAAAGAGCCAGATGTATCCTAGAATGTTTTACTGCTTGTTGCCACTGAGTGCAAGTTTGTGTGCTGCTGAATGACAATGCAGATGCCCAGCCATCTCTTATGTGAGATTTAGGACCATGTCCTGACAACTCAACTGGCAACATTTAGAAGGATCCAAATAACTCCAAGTACCCACATACTAAAACCCCACTCAACCTTCCAAACCAGCAGAAGCCTGTCTGAGGAGGCCTTTACTACACTGTCTGAGCAGCTGCGGTAGTTCTTTGAAAGGAGATGACAATTCTCATGTTTTACTACCACCCCTCCTTATTGCACCCTGGCCTAGGATTAGATCTCTGCTTTCTCAGAGATGCAGAGAATGAGAGAGCTAAGTTAAATCTAGTGGTAAAGGCTGCTTGCATATAGTAATTATAACATCTCCTAATGTATGACACTTCCTCCTAGTCTTCCTAGCAAGGATCTAGACCTTTTTCTAGATTGTACACTAAAGAAAAGAAAAGAACCCAGCCAGTCTGAGAACTGACAGAACTGACTCTCACCTAATGCCACTCCACTGAGGGCTATGGATCACAGTAGGGCTTACAGGATCAGGAAATAAATGGACTTCTGGTCCTAGTCCGTTGACAATGAGTTCAGTGGATTGTAAATCCACAATGAGTGCTATTCCCCAGTTCCTGGGTGTCTTGATGAAATATAAATAATCAGCCACTTGCAGAATCCCTATATTGATTCACTGATCCGTGTGGTCAAAGACAGAAATGAGAGGATTAGTGGATGGGTGATAAGTGGTCTGGAAAAGAGGCCTAAGTATGTAAAAATAGGGTGTCCTATGCAAATGCGAAGATGGCATTTAGGCAGGTAGTCACAAGGACCCACTGTAGCACATGTTAGAGTGCCTCATTCCCCACCCACCTCAGTGCTACTCAAGGTGTTTGTAAGTAAGGGTGTTCATAGTAACAGGGAGAGAAGTTATGCATTATTTCACAACACTGACTCCCCTCAAAAAGCATGACTGCCTACTGCCATTGCCGAGTGTCCAATATATCAACAGGAGAGAGCAACCACAAACCTTTGATATGACAGCGTGATCTGAAAGGACCACCAAGTCCTGACAGAAAGCTGATAATATTGAGGATCACTTTCATTATACGGATAGCCAGGCACTTGCTGTTAACTTGGGCACATAATCTAGATAAAGATTTGCCTTCCTCACTTCCTTTCCATCTGAAAAACTATTGGTGGATGCCCTGATCACTACCACTGTATGCTATAAAACACTGCTTCTGACCAAGGAACTCCCTTAATGACAAAGTAAGCAGGACAATGTATAACTGTTGATGGGTTTCATTGCTCCTATCATGGTAGCCCATTATCAGACTGTCTTATTAGAGAATTAGTTAAGATATCAGCAAAGGTGGAGTATTCTACAAAGTACACATAATTTCATACCAACTGATCAATATATGGTTCCACTTTCTCCTACTGCCAGACTAGATGAGTCAGGGAATTATAGTAACATAATTTAAGACAGTGATGCTTACTGAAAAATTAACAAAACCTGGCCATGCATTAGAATCATTTCAAGCACCTACTGAAATTTGATTTTGTGGTTCTATCCTAAACAAGTTGGGGTATGGGAATGTTATTTTCAAACAGCATCCCACATGAATCTGATACATGCCATGTTTTCCACTGTTGTAGTAGAAAATATATGGGTATTGGTGTCAAAAAACCATGGTTTTATTAACTGTGTTAACCCAATACAATTAATTTCTCAAATTAGCCCAAATAATGTACCCAAGTTCTCTGAATCTCAGTTTTCTCACTTGTAAAATAAGGAAAATATTATCTTCCATCATTTTTCCAAAGATAATATGAAAGACTGCATATAAAATGTTTCACACAATGTCTGCCTCACAGTGGTGGTTCAATAAACAAATAGTGGCTATTTTTATTATAAAAGCTATTATTTAGATAGCTTTTTGTGAGAAGGCTGGATTTTGTCTAAATAACTTTCATGTCTAAAATGATCACTGTTCAACATTTCATGGTATGTGATCACTGTATATGGATTTGGTTCTCAGTAATAAAAGTCTTTCAACAATGAGAGAACAAAGAGTGACATTAGAGAACAACATAAGTGACACATATTATGTTTGTGTTAGAATAGTAAGCAATTACTAAAACACTTAAAATCAGTTTTAGTAACTTAATAAAATGCATTTAATATCAAATAAAGGACACAAAGAAGAAATAAGAGTGTATACATTATAAACTCAACTATATGAAAGATATGCACAGAAAAAAAAGCAAAAGAACAAACCTAAAATGCAAACAGTGATGGCATGCCTATGGATAGATTTTATTTCTCTTCATAATTTTAATATTACCATACTTCCTACAAGGTGACATATTACTACTAGAATCAAAAATGTAAGTATTAGGCTTTTACGTTACATATGAACATACAGGTTACAGATATAGGATGAAGATAACTACATATTCTGAAATTGGCCAGAGTGATTCAATTTTCTAAAAAGTATCACTTATATATTACCTTATATAACATTTTTATATAATTCCATTGAGATCCTAGTTAGCTTATATATAATATGTATGTATAAATACAATGGCTAATATTAAAGTACCAAATATAACTTGATTAAAAAAATAGCCATTGTCTACAATGAATATTACCTTTGCTTTGTCTCTCATGGAACCTTTTCCAAGGATGGACATTTTTGTCAAAGTTTCTTCTTGTAAACGCTTCAGAGAATTGCCACGTGGACCCAAAAGTTTCCCCACAAAGTTGAACTAGGAAAAATAAACAGACCAACCAAATTTGTAACATTCATATCTGAAAGTAATTTATTAATCTTGTACATTAGGAGACACTGTAGTATGCTACGCATCATTAATTAATGACAAATATTTAGGTTACTACTACATGCATCACACTGTGATGGTTCCCACAGACCACATAAAATGGTGCTAAAAACTGTAAATTTATAAAAATGATTTATTTCTTTATACCAATCACTTCAGCAATGGCTATATTTCACAAATTGTGGACAAAGTTAATGTCCCAGAATTCCTAGGTTTCTATCCTGACAATTTCAACACACATTAAATATCAACCATGAATACTTCTAGTATTAGAATGTAGCTGAGGAAAAATGACACCAGGTTACTATAACATGCACTAACTGGTCATTATAGAGTAACTGGGTTCTTCCACCTGGTCAGCACATAGAATTGGTTATTCAACCAGTGCATGGACTGGCCTAGATGAGTTAAGTATTCAGTGGCTGACAGAAGCTTTACAACACAATCATTTATCTCTTCCAAAATAACTAGCTATGGAAATATGGGCAGTTTATTTAACCTAGGTGCCTAGGGTTTTTTCTTTAACAATCAGACTGGAAGGGAATTAATTAAGGGTATGTCCTCTGTAGTTAGAATACTATGGTTTACAACCTGTTTTTTTTCTGTTACTAGCTGAGTAATCCTAGGAAGTAACCTCTCAGTACCTCAGTTTCCTCATCTGTAAAATAGGAATGGCCATAGGACCTATCCTCATAGGGCTGTTCTGAGGATTAAATTGGTCAATATATCATTTGGAACAATGCTTGGCACATAATAGACACCCAATAAACGTATCTTGAATGAAAAAATTATTATTAGGAATTTCACACTCCTTTTAAAAGCCTTACTATAATTGAGGTAAACCATGACTACTTCTTGCTCCCAAATAGCAAATCAGCAGGGAGGAAACCGTTCTCTTTGGTGAGATTCATTACAAACTCATGCAGTTGCCACTTCCCCAATGATCTACGCCACTGCTGTGCTGTTGCTGTTTCTAAGAGAAAATTGTTCCTCAATTTATCTATCTATCGCAATTGAAGTAATTTTCCTGGAATAAGCAGTTAGCACTTTAAAAAATCAAAATGGGATCTTTTCCTTCTACTTTAATTTTACTGGTCTTCAACCAAAACTCGAATATATATTTTTAATCTTTGCATGCAATTATATTTTGCTTTTTAAATTTTAAGTACTTTTTTAAAATATAAAAGTCATACTTACAGAATTTACAAAGTCAACTGCTACTATGAGGCCACAAAAATAATCGGTGTCTTGAACTCTTAACCGTACACTACTCGTGCTCCCCATTTTCTCTGCTTTTGTTTTCCTGTAAATTCTATTTTTCTATCATCTGGAAATTGGATATCCTGTGTAGGATCACTACATTTCTCTTTTATTTTTCCTATTTGTTTTACTTTCTGGAATATTTAACTACATTTCCTATATATCTATCGATCCATTTCTGCTAGCAAATGTTTCACTACTAACAGGACTTTCTTATATTTGTTTCTTTTTAATAGTATTTTGTCTACATTTTGTGGAAGAGATTGACGACAGTGGCCCCTCTCTGCCTTGGAGCTTATAGTATCTGCTTTTTCCAACAGTTTTCCCTCCGCTGTTTTGTGAGCCAGTCTAGTCTTTCTATATCATGAGCTTTCCTCAGATGTTAAGCAATCCTCTGCTACCTGTTCTTAAAGATTTAAGACTGAGGCTCTAAAATGCTAACTGGAAAGTTCCGCTTTCATATATGGGACTTGACAACGGGTAGGCTTCACTGTAAATATGGTAGCCCAGTGTTCTCATCAGGAGCTACTCAAACATCAGTACCTACATTTCTTTTCTCTTGGGCTAGGCATTTCCCAGAAGGCGAATTCCCCAATCTCCTAATAGGAGGTATAAGCCTGGTTGCCAGAATACTGGGAATCCCATTCATTGTTAAGCATGTACACTTTCATTTAAAGGAAATAATTCCCTCATTTTAAGTGTGACATCTCATCCTTGTCCTCAGTTGTATCTATCTGTCACAGAGCCTAACACTTCTCTTATTCAACCTCTTTAGGAACACTCTGGTCTTCTGCTAGGGTGTGGAGGGGCAGAAGCCTGGTTTTATCAGATGGGAAGAACACTGGTGGTTTATTTCTTATGCAAACTTCCAACTAAATCTCTTTTCAGTTCTACCCCGTAAGTCCACCTTTACAGTAACCAACATCTACAATTCCTGTGTCTTCTAAGGTCTCTACATGCTAATGAGCATGTTTCTGGCTGAATTCCTCTCACCCTGTCAGCTCAGGGTTCCACTTTCTCTGGTCTCCATTACCATTTATTTTGCAGCTACCAAAATTTTACTAACATCATTTTGCTATTGTCTCACTGTCCCATTCTTTTCATTTTCATGGAATTGTGCCTTTTTTACCTATTTATATTCAGTTTTAGCAGGCTCCAAGGATGGAGTAAAAATAAATTTGAGGTCAAATCACCCTATTTGCATATTTTAAATGGACAAATATTTCCCAATTGATAAAAATTAAGAGGCTTTAGAAATCATCTGATCCAAACACTGAATTGAAATTCAGAGTGATGTGATTTATTCAAGGTTATTTGACAAAATGTAAAAACATAGGATTCTATGTAAAAAGGAAAAGGATTTTAAATAATTTTATGTCTTTAGGGGTTTCTTTCTCTATTTAACTTGTATTAGTCTTTTGTTCACAAAGAGTATATAAATGAATACTTTGACAATCAGAAACACTTTTATCCCCTTATTTCTTCTTAACTCTGTTCAACCATATATCATCTACTAGTTACATCTCCCTAGTCAAATTAGCTCTCATGACTCTCACTTTCCATCTACAACACAGGAACCATACTACCTACTATGGGTGCCTGCTATATGAATTAAATAAGAAAATGTATAAAAATCACCCACCAGAGCAGCCGGTAAATTGTTACACTTGATGCCAAATTAGTAAGTAATAAATTAAGGAATTTAACTACTGTGGACATATGTAACTTTATCTGAAAAAATACCCACCTTCTCCTGCAACTGATTCCCCTTTATCCATAAGGCTACCAAGGGAGCCACCACATTGAAGATGACATGACCAGGCCCAGCCCCACCAAGTTGGTCAAGGAACTGGCCTCTGACTGGAAGTCAAGGGAGTCTGAGGTTTAGAACTAATTGTGTGGATATTGAACATCCTTAGAGCTGAGTCACAATAATGGTAATATGCTTGGTTGCTTGGTCAGGTTCTCAAACTACAGGTTGCATCACCTCCCTGTGGGGCATTTGGACGCATTCAGCATGTTTGTTTGGTTGTCAGAATGACTGGGGTCACTACTGGGATTTAGTGGGCAAAGGCCTATAACGTCACACATCACAAATAGACACCACTCACTGTCCTTCACAATAAAGTGTCCTATGTAAAATGTCAATTGTGCCCCTGTTAAAAAATACTGCTAGAGAGAAAAGCCACAGGTTTTCTATTTCTTAGACTTAAAGCTTTTTTAATGTCCTCTCAGTTTGCAAGTTCAATTCCTCCATGGATTCTATAGGATACACTAATGTAGTTAAAGAACAAGACCAAAAAAATCCCTTAAGCTAGCCACAGTCAGTACTTGCAACAAGAAAAGGCCTAATAGATGGACTGAGTATTTTCCGGCCTCTCTAGATGATGTAAAGAATAAACAACCAAAGCAGCACAGTTCTCTTATTTACCATTAGTCCTACAACACCCCAATTTCCACTTGATATGGACCTCTGAGTGAGTGTCATATGGAGGCTCCTTCTTACCAGCACCATGAACACAGAAGGTTTCTTAGACTCTCCAGCCCTCACCATATTCACCACTGTGTGGCTTATAAAATTCACTGCGTTTCAGGGTCCTTACGAACATTGTGAACACAAATAAAATCCTAAGCTCCCTTCTGATGGAACATACCCCTTTCTC
>CAUYSK010061257.1:0-44417 GCA_963575035.1 Avahi laniger | reverse complement strand
GCACCTGGGAGAGCTGGCGGGTAGGGAACTCACAGTCTGAGTACCCCTCAGTCTGCTGTAGGGCCCCAAAAGGAAAGGCCCCGATCCTTGGAGATGCCTCCATGTGATGGCTAAATTGTCTCTCTGGGCACCCACAGATAGGGAGGGGGAAGGAGAGAATGGAGCAGTCTGAGTACCCCTCAGTCTGCTGTAGGGCCCCAAAAGGAAAGACCCCGATCCTTGGAGATGCCTCCATGTGATGGCTAAATTGTCTCTCTGGGCACCCACAGATAGGGAGGGGGAAGGAGAGAATGGAGCAGTATGGCGTCTGCCGATAGGCTCAGATCTGTGCCCGGAGAGATGCCCCGAAGGGGCTGGGAGCCCGGCGCTGAGTCCGCAAGAGGCCACTGCTCACTGGCGGCAGCCGTCTCTGGGCTGGTGTTGGCAGGTCTCTCCAGCCGCTCAGGAGCCCACCAGCAGTCCGAGATGCAAGGGAAGAGGAAGTTAACCGCTCCACCTACCCTTATCGCTGGTCTCCAAGCCTCTCGGGACCTTTCTCCTTCCAGTTCTCCTCTGCAACGTCTTCCTGTGGAGTCTCCTGTAGTTTCAGGCACCCTTCCTTCCGACCCTCACCCGATCTACATTTCTCTGCTAGCTTATGTTTTTTTCTCTTTTTTCTAAAATTCGTCTTTTTTGCAGAGACCTTCTGACTGGTGGCTTTTCTCATCTGCCATCTCGGCTCCTCTGTCTTTGTTCTTGAACCCAAAGTCAGTATGACAAGGCCACATCCTCACCTGAGAGAAAAAGCAGAGTCAGACTCCAGGAATCGCTAGCTGAACAGACTCTCTCCCTTCAGCTTTCTGGTGTCCTAGAAAGCCCCTTTTTCTGTGCCCTTCGACTCCTCTGCTTGTTCTGAGTTTAGCCAATTTTGTTCATGTTATACTTTTAATAGATTGAATCCGTAGACGTGACTTTTGACTCCTTCACCTGCTAGGATATCTCTGTATCACATCTATTTGGTTGGTATCTGGACCTGATAAACTTTTATTCAACCATGGTTTTCTAAAGCTGAAACTCACAGTGGTTCTTCACTAGGATTGTCAGAATACTCATGGAGCTTTAAAGACTTATGTATGCCAAGACCATCCTGCAGAAACTTGGATGCATCCATATTTTTCCCAAAGCGCCACAGGATTTTTGGTATGCAATCTCAGATAGGAGCCACAGGCTGCAAGAAACTTTAGCTTATATAATTTCTCTTAATATTCCTTTTTTTATTCATAAATTATGACTATTCCACTTAAGACACTAATTCTAAACAGGGCCAGGGGTTTTTTGCAATGATAAAAACACTCCTACTGGAGAGTCAATGTGCCCCCTGGTGACATTCACCACCTGCCATGCAGAGCTGAGGTCCCTGCTGGGCCTCCTTATGTGCTAGGTATACAGGGGGTAGAAGAAAAGTTAAGAATCAATGTTCTGAGTTTGTGCGTGTGCGTGTGTGTGTGTGTGTGTGTGTGTGTGTGTGTGTGTATGTGTGTTTGTGTGTGTGTGTTAATGGTGTGACTTTTGATCCCAAATTTTTTACTTTTAAGTAACCAGAAGAAAAAAGGGTGATGTGCGTTGGCCGTGGCTGATTTTTTCTGCATTGGAAACCACCCAACCAAGGCCTCCAAACAGGCTGAATACTTGTAAGAAGCAAGTGGGTCTTGAAACAGCTTTTTGTTTTTTAAAACACCATCCTAGGGTGTTGTTCCACCCTAATCAATGAAAGCTTCTCTAAGGAAGTTAGAAGAAAACCATTAACCCTCTTCTTTAGTATCACATTAAGAGTCATCTGACCTTGCCTCTGGCGGGCAGGCCATCCTTTCTGACATGATTTGACAACTTATCTTCTATCTTAATCCTGATATTTTCTTTCTCTATTTTTGGAAGATGAAAGAGCATGAGGTTGGGAATCAGAAGGACCTAGGGTTGAATCCTTGTGCTGACATTTATTCATTTGCCCTTTGGACAAGGAACATAAGCAGGAACATTCATCAGCCTCAAAGTAGGGGCAGAATTATTCCTTAGGTGGTTGTGGTGAGGACAACCCACTCCCGTTTTACAGATAAGGAAACCAAGGCAGGGAAGATAAGCAATGGGCTCAGGTCCTGCAGGGTTTGAACCTGGATGATCTAACACTACTCAGAGCCCACCCACTCAGTCCTTCCGCCACACAGCTCTGCAAAGTGCAAACAGGTACTTACTTCTCTCTCACCATGGCCCAGCTAAGAGGTTTCTGAAAACACTGTCCAATGTTCTGCAAGTGATTATTTCAATTCTTGAGTTACACTCTTGGAATATTTTCACATTTGACCCTGATCCTTGCAAGGGATGCTGGCAACATACTTCTCAGGTGTCCAAACAGAAGGTAGGTGCATGTGGATTTAGGCAAAGAGATTTGCATGGGCTATGTCTTCATTAGTGTTCATGGATATGGGTTTCTGCCTCCAAAAGGAGGTATTTGGAATCACTGTTTCAAAAAATTAAAATTACTGCTTTTAAAACAAATGAATGCATGAATGAAATATTTAGTAAATGCGATACCCATTCAAGTTCCTGGCACAGTGACTTGAACACAGTAAGCTCTCCATAGCTGCTCATCAACTTCCTTTCCTTCTTCTCCTTCATTTGGACCTTATTTCAATCTGTTGTTTCCTTCCCCCACAAACCAAGGTCACAGTCCTCTCCATGACACTTGATATTGATCAGGTGTTTTGACGAGTGCTGTGTTTAGTTCGAGGGCTACAACTAAAGTGCCTTTGAAGGATGATATGAAATTAGAAAGGATAGAAGCTACTTTGGGTGACAGAATTAGGTCTCAGATGTCAGGGTGAAGTGATGGGCTGATTCTAACAATATGAAATATAATAGGGCTAAGTGTAAGGTCTTTTAATGGGATCCAGGAAATTAATTGTGTGAGTGCAGGTTGGGGGAGGTGTTTGACTTGATTGCTTGATATAAAAAGTACTTGAGAGTTGAGCAATAGTTGTGTTGCTTAGGGCCTGGATTCAGTTGCTGTCACAATGACCTAAAAGAACAATGACTTAAGTAAGATGAAAGTTTACTTCCCTCTTACAGATTGGGAATAAACAGCACAGGATGAAATGGCAGCCCGGAGACCAGGATCCTTCTGTTTTATTGTTCTGCACCCCCTTTCCACATGGTTATCAGGTCCGCACTCCAGCCAATGGGACAGGGAAGAGGGAGGGAGAAGGGGCATCCTTTCCTTTAAGAGCACAGCTGGGAAATGACACATTTCACATCTGCTTAAGTCCATTGCTAGAACCTCCCTCCTGGTCACCCCTCCCCACAAGGGAGGCTGGGCAATGTAGTTTTTAGTGGGATGGCTATGTTCCTAGCTAAGAAATTTTTTTTACTAAGTAAGAGGGGGAGGGAGAGTGGATACTGATGGGACAATTTGCAGCCTTACAGTTAAGTCATTATGTACAGCAGTGCAATTTGGTTGCCAGAGAGTCTTGGGCAATCTTATACTGTATTGCTAGAAGTATAGTATCTTTCAGAATAGGAGTGGGAAAGTTTTTTCTGAGAAGGGCTAATGAATGAATACAGGTGACCCTTAAATAACATAGGTTTGAGCAGTGCATGTCCACTTATATGCAGATTTTCTTCCACCTCTGCCTCCCCTGAGACAGCAAGACAACTCCTCTTCCTCCTCTTCCTCTTCTTCCTCAGCCTACTCAAGGTGAAGACCTTTATGATGATCTACTTCCACTTAATGAATAGTAAATATGTTTTCTCTTATGATTTTCTTAATACCATTTTCTTTTAGCTAGCTTACTTTATTGTAAGGATATAGTATATAATACATATAACATGAAGAATATGTGTTAATTGACTGTTATCGGTAAGACTTCTGGTCAACAGTAGGCTAACAGTAGTTAAGTTTTGGGGGAGTCAAAAGTTATATATGGATTTTTGACTGCATGGAGGGTCAGCACCCATAACCCCTGAGTTGTTCAAGGATCAATTGCATTTTATACTTTGCAGGCCACCTATAGTCTCTGTTCCAAATTCTTTTCTTCTCCTCCTTTTTTTACAGTCTTTTAACAATGTAAAATCCATTCTTAGCTCACAGGTTGTAAAAATTAGGCAGCAGCAAGGGCTATAGTTTGCAGACACTCGTTCTAGAGCAAACATGATGAATCTGGAGTCACATCTTAAAATGTATGAGAATGTGTTCAGGGGAGGTGACCAGGATAGGGAGGGACACCAGAGGAATTCCTAAGAGCAATGATTGCAGGCATTGGTCACGTTTAGCCTGGGGAAGCTCAGACTCTTGATGACCTGATCATTGTCTTCAGATATTTCAAGGACATTTAGGTGGTTAGCAGAGACCCTTGTTTTGTATGTATCCAAAGGGAGAAATAAGAATCAGTGACAGAAAGCTCTGGAAGACAGACTGCAGCACTCACTGCCTAAGGAAGGACTTTCTCACTATTACTATTATTAATACTTATCATTGGTGGAACCCTTATTGTCAGGCATTGTTCTAAGCACTCTGCATCGATGGTCTCACTTTACTCTCAACAACCCCATCAGGTACGTCCCATTCCTACCACTACTTAATAGATGGGAAAAAGCAGCATTAGGAGGTTATATAACTCGCCCAAAGACACTTAGCTACTAAGTGGTAGAGCCATAACAGCTCCAGCTCTCTTCTGCCTCCTTGCATGCAAATTAAATGAGGTAAGATATGTCAATAATTTGGCAGTGCCAGGCATCTAGTAAGTATTGATGTGGGTAATAATAATTATGTTACTCCCTGGGAAGTACTATGTTTCTCATCATGGTGGTTTTATTCCTTTCCTATGGCTGCTGTAACAAATGACCACAAACTTGGAGGCTTAAAAAAACATATTTATCTGCTTACAGTTTTGGAGGCCAGAAATCTGAAATCAGTTTCATTCGACAAAAATCAAGGTGTTGGCAGGGCTGTGCTCCCTCCGGAGGCTCTAGAGAAGGATTCATTCCTGGCCTTTTCCAGCTTCTGGTGGCTTCCGGCATTCCTTGGCTTATGGTCACATTGCCCTCTCTCCTGCCCCCAACCTCTCTCCTATAAGGATACTTGTGATGACATTTAGGGCCCTCCTGGATAATCCAGGTAATTTCCTCATCTCAAGGTCATTAACTTAATCACATCTTTTGCCATATAAAGTAAAATTCAGTTTCCAGGGATGAGGAGGTAGATATCTTTGGGGGCCAGTAATTAGCCTGTCATGGTGGTATTTAAGATCAGACTGGATGACCACTTTTTTTTCCTTCTACTATTAGAAAAACAAACTTTGTAGAATTCTGTGATTTACAATATTGGTCAATCAGAACGTTTGTCTTTTCTTTGTGGTATTTCTTTGTGAGAACAGAATATATTTTTGAGCATTATTTTCTTTTTAATTGGCAAATAATAATCATATATATTTATGGGGTACAGTGTGATGTATCAATACACATATGGTATATATTGTGGAATGATCAAATCAGGCTAATTAGCATATCAATCACCTCAAATATGTATCCTTTCTTGGTGGTGAGAATATTTAAAATCCTCACTTTTACCTATTTTGAAATATACCATATGAGGTCTGTCTGGAAAGCATCCAGCCATGTAACATGAAAAATGGAGACATTTATTGAAGAAGATACAAAATACAAGAAACATTGTACATAGGACAATGATGCCTCAGTCCCTTTCGAAGTGGCACCTTGGGACCTCACACAGTTCTCTTAACCTAACCCTTTCAACATTCTCAGGTGTTCTGCTTGTTGCAGGCCTTCCAGAACGTGGATCACTTTCAACAGATTCTTGACCATCTCTGAAGCGTTTGTGCCACATTTTTATTTGCCCTGCACACTGCATTGTCCCCGAAAACCTTCCGAATCATCCAAGTAGTTTCCACGGAGGGATGTTTAAGCTTAACACAAAATTTTTGACGCAGGTTTGTTGCTCTCCTTGCTCAGTCGTTTTGAATGCGACAGCCACGCAGTACACGTGCTCACTCAATGGTGTCTAGCGCCCCACTGACTAGTGCAGCGAAGGCGTCACTGTTCACGCATGCACATTCCAGTCCACTCGCCTTGGCTGCCAGGTTACATGGGTGGTGTTGTGCAAACTGCTCTCATCATATTAACAATGAATGGATACTTTCTGGACAGACCTCGTATGTTATAACTGTAGTCACCTTGCTGTGCAATAGAACACCAAAACTTACTCCTATTAAACCGAAACTTTGTACACATCGTCCCCTGTCTCCCCTTTCCCTGTCCACCCCACCCCAGCCTCTGGTAACTACTATTCCACTCTCTACTTCTATGAATTTCACTTTTTAGGATTCCACCTATAAGTAAGATCACTTGGTATTTGTTTCTCTGTGCCTGGCTTATTTCACGTACCATAATGTGCTCTAGGTTCGAATTTCTTGTGCGAAAATAGAATACATTTTGAATGAGGTATGAATTAGACGTCAATTTTTTTTTTCAAATAGCCTGCCACAGTATGACACTCTCACTACTAACTTATCATGTGGCAACCACGACAACTACATTCGTTTCTTGACGTCTTTGCTCCATCAGTCCATTTGTGGCTTCCGCAGTGCTGCTGTGCCATTTCATTTACTGTCCCATTGAAAAGTATATCTTTCTCGCTGACGGATTAAGTCCCCCTCTATTCTTCTCTGTTAATTTTTCTGGCCATTAGCTCTTCTAATTTTTTTTTTGTCATTGTATATCTCAACTTAAAAAAATCCTTATTATCATTTTTTTTTTTTTTTGGAGACAGAGTCTCACTCTGTTGCCCTGGCTAGAGTGAGTGCCACGGCGTCGTCAAACAGCAACCTCAAACTCCTGGGTTCAAGCAATCCTTCTGCCTCAGCCTCCCGAGTAGCTGGGACTACAGGCATGCACCACCATGCCCGGCTAATTTTTTCTATATATTTTTAGTTGTCCGATTAATTTCTTTCTATTTATAGTAGAGACAGGGTCTCACTCTTGCTCAGGCTGGTTTCAAACTCTTGAGCTCAAACAATCTGCCCGCCTCGGCCTCCCAGAGGGCTAGGATTACAGGCGTGAGCCACCGCGCCCAGCCCTTATTATCATTTTAATGCGGTCTTGGGAAGAAGAGGAGATAGACTGAATTGTCTGCCTGCCCTAATGGTCCTCTCCCCCTGTTTCTTTTTTCCTTGTGATTTTACATACTTGTTTTCACTGAGATTTTCTAAGTGTTTTGTTGAAATCGTATGGAAGTTTAATTCCAGACATACATATCTGAGAGAGAGAGAGAGATTCAAATCTGGAGTATATATGTGTATATATACTCTTTCAAAACTTTTAACAATTTAATTTTAAAACCACATTATCAATTATTTTTATGCCTACCCATGTGTTTTATTGGCTTTATTCCTCATTATATTTTCTTATGTAACATATCATCTCCTTTCTTTAACTCATGATTCTGGCTTATTTTTTCCTTAGCTGGAAGAGATCTTCAAGTAATCTTTTAAAAATTATTTGAAATAAAGGATATTTGAGTGATATATTTTCTGTGTCTTTGAACATACCTTTCTTTTATTATCTCATAAAGGAAATTATAGTTTGGCAGCTGGTAGAATTCTTGAGTTATGATAATATTCCCTTAGAATTCTATAAAAGTTGTGCCAGTGTCTTTTAGCATGATGTTGCAGATGAGAAGTATGATGTCAGTGATTTTCTTTCCTTTTAAGCAGGCTGATTTTTCTGCCCTACAAGGAAACTTGTGATTGTTTGGCTTTGTTCTCGGAGTATCAGACTACATTTAGAAGTGTGTATTCTCTCAGTAATCCTGCTGCCCAGCATGCCATGTGATCTAAGGCCTAACGTCTTCAGATCAAGGAAATGTTCTTCAATTATTAATACTTCCTGTATTATTGTTTTCCTCTTCATTAATGATCTCATCTACATCTGGAACTCCTATTAGAATAATATTCATTGGATATTCTGGATCTCTCTGTTATATCTTATGTTTTATCTGATTATTTAAATCTCCTTTTCTTCTTCTTGTTTGTGTGTGTGCTTTTTTGTGGCATCCCCAAAAGGAGCTGGTGTCCTGTCCCTGTTCAGCCTCTGGCTTCTACTCATGTTAGGAACAAACCTCCCTCTTTCCAAAGAAGCTGTGGAATTACTTCTGTGTCCAGCCATGCTGTGTGGAGAAACTGGTCTCTTTCCTGATGTTCTTTAATTTGCCTTTAAACTGATGCCCAGTGACCCTCATCCAATCCTGATCCTCTGAGTTTGGGATTTTTCAGAACCCTTTTCTGGAAACCTGTACACTTCTTAGGGGAGTTTGTGCAGAATCATGAGCTTATTGGCACTAATGAGCTTTTCCTTACCCATGTCCCTTGAGCTTTGTTTCTTCCCCACATTCTCCATAATATCTGCTTGAGTAATGGCATCTTTCTCTGGTTCCCAGCATTACCGCTGATAATTTGGTCATATAAATGTTTTTGGGAGGATAAATGAAAGGGAGTAAATGCATGAGCCCAACTGACCATTCCCCAAACCAAAAACCCCAGTGTGGAAACAGTGGAGGGGATTGGAGCATCCTACAGATGGCTGGACCAAATGACTCTCCAGCCTCACCCAACTGAGGGAGACTTTTCTTTAAAGTCTAAGCAATAAAGAAGCATAATTAAAGGTCTGAGAAACAACTTTTACAAAAAAGGCCAGAGAGATAGGGTTTAGTTTATTCAGGAGAACAGAATGAAGTGAGACTTAAATGGTGAGTCACATTAAACCTGCTGAAGATACAGCAGGAGAGACTAAGATTAATTTGCAGCCAAAGTGGTTCCTGCTGGTCGCTATAAAGACCACTGGACCCTTAAAAAGTTATGCGGCATCATGATGCATTGCCAAACCAAGTTTGGAAGCCTCCTTTTCTGGAGGGTTAGGAGCTGTTCTCTTTAAAGGTAAGAGGATGGACCCGAATCACCTCCTGAATCCTCTGACAGCTTTGTGATATGATGCATATGATGTTAGTTAGATTGGGAATAAACAGCACACCAAGGCTCATGGGTAAAAAAATCTTGTTTTCACCCAGCCTTACCGATCTATTATTATTATTATTATTTATGTGAAGAGAGAATGTTTTTGTCAGGGACACTTTCTCCAAATTTTTAAACTCAAATGAAGACGTCTTTAGTTTCTTCTCAAACGTGTTGGAAAGAATAGGAATGTCAGGCTCCCTCTCTCCTGCAGTCGCTCACTCCCTCCGCATCCCCTGGCGGTCGCCCTCCCCCAGGGTTGGGCAGAAGCAGGGACAGGGCGCTGGAGCTGGACGGGAGAGGAGTGACAGGCTCCCCGCGGTAGGTCTGTGACTCCTCACAGAGCCTCCTGGGCTCAGGTCCCTGGTGGCTGCCGGAGAGCCAGCGCCACACTGTGTGGCTGGGGACATTTCCTGCTGCCAGGGCCCAGCCAATCAGTGCGGGCCCAGCTACCCAGCTAGCTAGGGCGATGACACATGAAATATGATAATTTTCTGCTGAGGGAAGGGAGTGTGTGTGTGGCTGGGAGGCGTCAGCGCAGGAGCACCTGAGGGGGGGGGGAGGGAGTGGGGTGGTGACAGTGCATGGTTTCAATGGTTTGCCCGGTGGGACCAGGCAAGGGAGGGATGGGATCTGATGCCAGGGCCCGGAGAGAGTCGCGCTGCAGAGCGGCTGGCCACTGCCGCCACCGCCGCTGCCCCTGGGCGGGGACAGAGGAGGAGCAGACCGCGCCATTCCGAAGCGCTGGGGCTGCGTGGAAAAGAAACTGTAACTGGCATTTGCCTTCCTTTCAAACACGAGTCAGGTTAGGAGTTTTGTTTCTTCTCAGTGCTACCTCTTTAAAAGCCAAAACAAAACTGGAACAAACACCATCTGGGTGGCTGAAGTACTTGCCTAATATTTTCCTCTTAAATGTAGACTGGGGGCTGTTTATCGCCCTACCTCCATGCCCAATCTAGCCCTTAAAAAAAGTAAAAAACAAAACAAAACAACAACAAAAGAAATGAACCGAATTGTGAAGAAGGGCTGAAGAATCTTAAAGACGCTAAGGTTCAGGTGGTAGTTTCTGATTTCTTATTCTGGTGGGAAAAAATATGTCTCAGAACCAGATGGAGTCCTGGATTACCTTAGAGTTTAGAAGTAGTGGCAGATCCATCTTTGCTCTGAGGACAGGGTCCCTGGGACTGCAGGGCAAGGCTGAGGGGCAGAGGACCCCACTTCCTTCTGCCACTGTTTCAAGCTTCCCAGCCCTTCATCAGCAGCTAGAGGCTGAGGAGGGATGACATGCCTGCTGCCAAGAGTCCCCTGCATCGTCCGACCCTGTGAACATGTGTGTGCAGAAGTGAAGGATCACAGTGTTTACATAACATGCTGATTAGTCACCTAGTCGCCGAGAAGCTCCTCACTGCAATAAATACTTAGGCTTTGCATTTGCATTTTTATCTCTCTTTTATATATATTTATTATATATATGTGTGTATATATATTCTACATATAGGTCGTTTTTTTAAAAGGAGCCAATAAATGAAATCATCATCACTGCCTGCAAGCCTGCCGGCGGCTTTGGGCTTGGGGCTGGCTTCCTGCGCTGGGAGTGATAGCTATTCCAAAGTGGTAATTGGTGTACTGTATCTTTAAAAGGTTAAAACCCCTTTCAGAAAAGGTCTGGGCTCCTAGTGGAAAAGACAATCGAGGCACGGGTTGGCTCTGGATTCAGAAAACAGCTGCTGATTAGATTCTGTGTCTGCGGGCTGAATTTATTCCGTGTTTTTCAGCAGCAGGAATTCAAGAGGGATGTTTCTGTTTGGGTTTCTGATCGTGATTTATATTTATTCAGAGGAATAACAGAGGGTGGATCTGTTCCCGGCGCGAGCATGCTCACAACCAGCCGACTCTCCCATTATCCAACTGCCTAGTTTGGTGCTTCAATGTACATGGCTTTTCCGTGTGCATATGTGTGTATACAAACACGCATGCATGCCTGGATGGACATACGTATGCACAGGTTATTTTTTAAGGACAATTCCTTCAATAAGGTCTTTACCCCTTACTTGAAACAGGTGTTCATGAAAAAAATGCACAAAATCCTGCCTGGCCGGAATAATTCATGAAGAAGGGGCTGGATCCGTGGGTCAGAGAACACAGGACCAGTTTGCCATCCCAAGGCCGAAGGTAGGGGACTCTGGGTTTTTATTCGGCGGATGGATTCCTTGTGCTTTATGTTATTGATTGTGTTTTTGCATGCGTCCGCCACCGGGAAGTGAAATAGGGAGCTGCGTTCCATGTTGTCACTGCCTTTCTTGGGCAAGGTGTCCGGCTGCCCAGGCGCAGGGTCCGGCAGGGTGGGTGGGCTGAGCTCGCTGCTCGGCCCGGTGCTGGGCAGCAGCGAGAGCCTCAAGTGACCCCCGCGCGTCAATCACCGGCAGTGGCGGCGCAGGCGGCGGGGCTGTAACCCTGTGCGCGCCGCGCTCCAGCGCTCGCTGGCAGCGGCGCTGGCGACCCCGCTCCCGGTGAGCCTCAGCTGTGGGGCCAAGGCATCGCCTGCCGCAGCACCTGCGTTTTCTCCTGCTGCCCTGGCTGCGGCTCCGGGATTGTTCGGGTGGACTCGAGTGATCTGTTGCCTGCTCGGTTGGGAATGAGATTCGTGTGCTGCTGGCTGCCAAGGCAGAAGGGAGAGCTTTCTCCTCCCCCTTCATCCTAGCCCCCTGAAAATGTTCCTAAAGCACAATCACCAGCCACCCCAACAAAACCAAAACAAACAAAAACCAAACTGCTATTCCGTTGGGGATTCTTGCCTTCCTGCTGGCAGAGCTCCTGCCCCTCAGAGTTGTGCCCCGCATGTTACCATCTTTTAAATGAAAGCACTGATGGTGCTGAATGGCCCCCGATGGGACTGGACAGGCTGCCCGAGGACTCCGGAGTGCGGTGGACCACCCGAACCGCGTAGATTGGGCAGGAAAAGTGATGGTGTAGAGGAAACTTGGAGGCCAGGCATTGATGTCCTTAAAAACGCCGCTGGTTTGGTTTACCTTACAGATCAGGACTACTTCTGTGGCTAAGCCTCCCTTGAACTTTAGGGGATGTGATTGCAGGAAGAGGCTCTGCGTATGTGGTCACTGGGTGAGCAGCACCTCGGCCCTCTTTCTTGTGCACCCTGAAGTTTCTGGCAGCCCTTGACATTGTAACCATAGCAGCCATGTGCCCCCCTACCTACATGGATTGCTTTGGTTTTGTTAACACTGATTTGCCTTCTGAGTGTTGGGGGTGGGAAGGGAGGAAGGGATGGGGAGAATGAGGTGTTTGCTGAACTGATCTGCTCTGAAATGTTCTCCAGCCTGTGTTTGTGTGGTTATGTAATCCCAACTAATAATCAGACCCTGTGCCCAAGTAGCTCCCCACCATCTACCAGCCCTCCCCCAGACTGAAGAAGTTGGGTGCTGCACTTGTTTAAGATGTGTTTATGCAATGATATGTGTACTGGGGGCAGGGAGGGATAATTTGAACTTGAATGTGGAGAACGCAGGTCAATGATCATGTGTTCCTTTGAGGACAGTGAAGTATTGGCTTTGGATGATTAATGTTGATCTGAAGACCCTTCCACATCTCTTTCAGCCAGTCATCATTTGCCTGCACTTTCATTTGGTAATTTCACCCCTCTTGGGCTCTGGAGAAGGACCCCTGGAGGGTCCTCAGATTCCCAACTCAAGGCAGGAAACAAATGCTGAATCCAGGGTGACGATCGAGGTCCCAGCTGTGCTTTATACTTGCCACTGAGCAGCCAGCGTGGGGAAGAGTTCCTGTCCCACTAGGGTGTCGGTTTTGCTCTGGGGTTGGGCTATACTGTGCGGCTGAAGAGCGGACCTCAGAGGCTGTCTGAGCTGTTTGTCATGTGCTCTCTAAAGCTGTAAGGCTTGCAGAGACTGGACGACCTGTACATCTTTGCATTAAAATATTGTAGGGATTTTTTGCAAGGTAGGAGAACAGCTGTGCCACTGAAATATCTGCAGGCAGGAGGGAGGGTATGCGTAACTCTCTCTCCTTCTTCCCCACTCTGTCTAGTTAATGCCCCAGCAGGACACTGAATTACTAGCACTGGCTCCCTATTACACCCCTTAGTGCCTCACCCCGGGGCATCTAGGCAGATTTGTAATTTGGTGGCGAATTCTCACCCCTTAAGGCTAAGATTGGTTTTTTTTTTTTTTTTGCTTTCAACACTGCAGTGGGTTTGCTTTAAGGACCAGCTACTATGGTGTACCCTGTGGCAGTGGATCAAGATGTGCTCACCTGGCACTATTGTTGAGCTGTCTCGCCCATTGTGTTTCGGTGGTGGTCACCCTCCTTGGAGTGGAGAAGTGTGTGCTGCCTTTGGGTCCTTGCCAAGTGAGCCATTGAGACATTTAGAGTGTGAAAGGTACAGGCAAGAAGAAGATGCATTTAGTGTGAAGTCCTGACAGGGTCCAGGACCCAACTTGATGGAAGGTAACGTTAAGAAAACTGTGTGACAACTGGAGAGCTTTTAACTTGTCTCTCACTTCCTGCTCTTTTCTTTTCGGCCCTCTGTGCTGCCCATCAAGGAAGCCCTGACATGCTGTTCTTTATTCTGTTTTTTGAGAAGTCAAACCACATTTACAAATCTGCAGATATCCCGGGCAGGAAGGACAGGAAACACTGGCTCCATCAACAGGCCACACGGGCCAGACTTGGCCGAAGCCCTTGACCAATCTATTAAGTAGGTGTAAACATCATAGCCTTGCCAGGCCCACTGAAATGTCTTCAGAAGAAAATGAAATAAGATAAAAGCAACATATGCTCTGTAGCTGATGGGTGTTAGGATAATACCACAACAATCTGGAACTCCCATTTACACAATTCCACTTATCCAGTTAAGACCTACATGGCAAACCAAGGGACATGTCATAAGTCCATGAGTTGCAGTTCATGAATTTTGATCATTGGAAAAAATTTTAGACCCTCTTTCCGGTCTCTGCATTTACTTAAAGTTCTAAGAGGCTTGGTTATTAGTCTGTCAAATACACCTAGCAAATTGGAAGAGACTGATAAAGTACTATTCAAGGGTTATTACAAGTCTCTCATCAAGCATCAGTAAGAAGTAATAGAAATGTGAGAAATATAAAACCAGAAAAAAAATTTTTAAAGGCACAAGAATTCAAAGCATGGAATTCTAAGACTACTTAATCTAAGTATTTAATGTAAGTAATTCAATGAAATTTTATATATTTTGATGGGTCTTCAGGACTCTGTTCTGTCACATACTAACTGATATGCACGATGGCCCACATGTATCGAGAACAGTTTAAATTATACTTCGTGTGTCCAATTTAAGAAGGCATGAGAATTCAAAGTAGTCCCTGAATTTTTTTTTTTTTAAAGCATGATTCTTAGAGTAAAAACTGCAGCTCTCCCGGATAACAGAACCCCTGAGGTTTCTAGACAGCCAGGGGCTTACTGGTCATCATTATATTACAACTATAAAGCCCTGCTGCTGAAATTAATTGAGAACCTTATGATCTTTTGTCAAAATTTAGCAGAGAACTATATTATTATTATTAGTGGTTATGTTCTAACATTAGATGCTAAGGAAAATACTGAGAAGGAAACATGTGGACCTTAACCTGTCATGTGACCATGAAACACACTTAGAGTCCTCCCACTTGATGACTTTGATGCTGGTGTTGAAAGAGACCTGATGATGGAAAAGATGGAGCAGGAGAGGGGAATGTTCACGGCATCCGTTTCTTATGTGTGTGGGGAATGTAGACCTACCACGACCAGGGTGATGATCTGTCAGAGAAACAGGTTGTCACGGTCACACCTTCATGCTAAGCAGGGGTGTGTGCTCAGTTCAGACTGTGCTAGAAACTGAAAGGATGTCACAGTTACATGAGCAATGCTAAGCTTGGCCTGACCCTCTCATGATAGGCTCAGTTACACTTTGCTCCGAAACAAAGATGAGAGGAAAAACAAAAGTGGAAGAAAATGAATGCTGACACTTTTTAAAGAGTATTTCTAGAATTCGGTACATATGTGGAAAAGGTGAAGACCTCATTAAAAGTGACGGAAAAGTATTGCTCGGTTTTCTAGATGCACATAAATTCATTGTTTTGGTAACTTATTTGAAGAAATTCTTAAACTTGCTAAAAGAAACTGTCAATAGCAGTTCATTGATTATAATTAAAAATGCTCAGAATTATCTAAAGGTTCCATGTATATTAGCAAAGCGATGCTATTGTAATAAGATGGAGAAAAGGATATTCCCTGAAATCCCAGGGGGCTTGGGAGGCAGAGGAGGTTGGTGGTGGGAAGTCACTGGACCACGCTATCCACAAGGCTGCCCTGCTGGGAGGACCATAGTTGGGAATATGTCCTTGGGAGGCAGGACAGTAGGAATGGGCTCTTCCAATGACTGAAGTTGTGAGTACGTGAGAGATGTGATTCCTCTCCTCTTTACCAAGTGTTAATGAAATACCAGGTGTGGCTGGAATTCTTGCAGAAAAGGGAGAGGGGTGGAGCTTTATATCTAGGTGTGCAGTAGGGATGATCTGAGAATGCCCCTCAGATTTGGGGAGCAAAACCAGGGAGAAGCAGAGGGAGGTTAGTCTCAGGAATCTCGAGATCTCTCTGAGCATCCATGGACTCTTGAATCAGGGTTCAGGGTCAAGTTTTTAAAAAACGAGTCGTATATGCATAGCTGGGATTCGAAGAAAAGCTGACAAATAAATAACAGAAAGAGAGGGAAAAAAATAAAACCAGTGTTATAAATACATGATATGCTCTGCTGAATCTCTGTCACCAATTTTAGTCTATTCGGCCATTCATTGGACTCCCAGGCTTGACATTAGATGCTGAAGCTATCTTAAGATCAAAAGAGCCCTGGTAAAAATGAAGTGATTTAATTTCAACAGAAAAATTTTGAAATGCCTCTCAATCAAAATTCAATACAGTAGACCCTTTACATTCTCAATGGATGCATCTCAACCCCTTAGCAAATCCCCAAATTTGCAAATGTAGAAATATTTGCATAGGCTTTTGACTTCCTTCTTTTTTTTTTTTTTTTTTTTTTTGAGACAGAGTCTAACTCTTGTCACCTGGTGTAGAGTGCAGTGGCTTCATCATAGCTCATTGCAACTTCAGACTCTCAGACTTCTGGGCTCAAGTGATCCTCCGATCCTCTTGCCTCAGCCTCCTGAGTAGCTGGGACTACAGGCGAGCATGACACCAGGCTAATTTTTCTATTTTTAGTAGAGACGGGAGACGCTCTTGCTCACACTGGGTCTCAAATTCCTGAGCTCAAGCGATCCTCCCACTTCGGCGTCCCACAGTGCTGGGATTACAGGCGTGAGCCACCATGCCCAGCCTTGACTTCCTTCTGAATCAGGTTTTAGTCTAGAGAGGAGTGGTCCCTATGGCTATTCACAGAGCACCAATTATTTCTCTTTTCAACTTGCACTCAAGGAAATAAAATTTCTATCACTTCTAGAGAGTTTCGGTTTCCCTGGTCCATCTTGGGTTGGAGATGCTGGACCTTTGA
Organism: Avahi laniger; assembly: GCA_963575035.1. Taxonomy (NCBI): domain Eukaryota; kingdom Metazoa; phylum Chordata; class Mammalia; order Primates; family Indriidae; genus Avahi; species Avahi laniger. Next base: position 27,815 of record CAUYSK010061257.1, on the reverse strand, counting down.
GAAGGCTCCCTGATCTAGCTAAGTGACTTGCTCTTGCGCTGTGGCTTCACCACACACAATTCACATTGGTGCTGCAGAGAAAAGACAGATTGTCACGTGGCGTGACTATTAGGGGTTGTTCACAAATAACTGAAAAAGTGAACGTTAAATCTACAAATGTTGAATCTTCAAGCATCTGCTGGGGTTGCTAAAAAATTGCACGTGTGTGCAACCCCTCAAACTCCCCCAACTCCCTGGTCCTCAATATACACTCAATACTCTGTTAGAAACTTCCCCTGACTGTCAGCAAATCTTGATGAGGGGAACTGGGCGTCACACAGCTGAAGCGTCTGATGCAGAACTTACAATGAGAGCATCACCATTGAAACCTAAGCAAGAGAAGCAGAATGTAGCCATTTGTTCACACCATGGCCTCATTTTAAAGATTTCAAAATTTGAGAAGATTCCAGGAGATTAAAAACAAATCCACTATGATTATGGTTGTATTAAATAAAGGAGCCAGAGCAGAATGTACTCTGGAGGTTGGAATCACTGGAGAGATTGTTCCAAGAAATGTTTTGGAGTGATTTGGGGAGAAGCTGTTAGGATTTTGAGTTAAGAGCACCACCAGTTACATTCAAGGAGAACATCTTTGTCCAGCAACTAGAAAAACTATAGCAGAACTACAGCAATTTGATATGAGAGTTTCTTATTTATTAAATTTTTATTTATGACCTTCTTTTAAAATAATTTTAATAAAATAACCCCTAGATACAAAAGAATACTTGTAAACTGTATATAAAGGCCTAAAGAATAATAATACAACGAACACTCAGGTACTCACCGGTCAATTTGAGAAAAAGAATGTCACTCTTATTTTGAAGTCCTTGGTGTATCCTCTCAGCTGCTGTCTTTTCACGGATAACCATTTTCCTGATATTTCTGTGTCTTATCCTTTAGGCTTTTCTTTATCATCTTACCCTCTCGTATTTGTATACCTTGTTTGCTTGTGCGTGTTTGTGAACCTTATGTAAATGGATCATACTGTTCATGGTCTTTTATTCTTACGTTCATATTTAGTCCATGTGCACCAGGAAGGCTGCACTAATTGACACACAACTGAAATGTTTCCATGTCAGTTGATAAATTGCTGCTTACCTGATCCTTTCTGAGTGCTCCCGTGGTACCTCTCCAAGTCCTCCCCTACCTTTCTAAAGGGATTACACCTGGCACAGCAGGGGGCCTGGGCCCCAGCTCTAGCATCATGGCTGGGATCCCTTCCGACTGGACAGTCACTGTGCCAATGGGTTGTTAAATGTTTCATTCCTAGATTCATTCACATTGTTGGGTGTAGCTGTAATTTTTTTCATTTTGCTGAACTATAATATTCCAAGGAATGAATGGATGGCAATTTATATATCTGTTCTATTATTAACAAACACTTAACTTATTTCTAGTTTTCTGCTATTATAAATAGTGCTGCTGTAAAGTTTTTTGTTCAAGTCCCCTGCTCAGCATGTATATAAGTTTACTTAGGGAATATGTATAGTAGCAGATTTATTGGTCACAGACTATGAGCATTTTCAATGCTACTAGAATAGATCAAAATTAGCTTCCATTATATTACATGAATTTCACTTCAGTAAAAAATTAATTTCCAAAGTGTTTAACCAATTTCTTTATCCAGCTGCAGTGTATAATTTTTCTGTAACCTTCAGACCTTTATATTTTGTAGGATATTGTCAGATATTTTTGCCAGTCTTATAGAGTATAACAGAATCTTATCTGGTTTTAATTTATATATTTTTGATTACTAAAGAGATCCAGCATCTTTCATATGCTATTGGCCTTTTGCATTTTCTTGTTCTTTGAAGTGCCTCTTCAAGTCTTCTGCCCATTTATTTATTTAAAAATTGGGTAATTTACATTTTTCTTATTTATTTGTAGGAGTTCTTTATGTATACTGGAGACTATTTCTAAGTGTTGCAAATACCTTCTCCTAATCTGTGATATTTTTCACCATCTTTTTTTCACATCTTTAGAGTGGCAGAAATTCTTAATTTTACTGTAATAAAATTTATCAGTCTTTCCTTTATCTTTGAACATTTTGTATCTTTCTAAGGACATCCTTAAGGACAATACATCTCTTGTATTGTCTTATAAAAGTTTTAGTTTTGCCTTTCATCTTCAGCACTTTCCCTTGAGAATTATCTTCTCTATGGATTTGATATTCTTTATCAGGATAAGGAACTACCCTTCCTGTTTAGTTTGCAAAGAGTTTCAGGTTTTTTTTTAAACTATGAATGGAACTTTCTAAAATACTTTCTTTATATTTATTGAGAGGATTTATATAATTTTTTTCACTTTAGTTTGTTAACATATGGTAACCTGATTTTTCCAATGTTAAATTAACGTTGCTTTCCTGGAATAAACCTGACTTGGTCATAAGGGGTTTATTTTTTTTTGCATTGCTAGATTTGTTTTACTAATAAAAATTAAGAAGTTTTGCATCTATGTTCATGAGTGTATGGGACCATAATTCTTATTTCTCATATTATTCTTGTCAGGTTTTTGTATTGTGGTGTTACTGAGCTTGTAAAGTAGGTTGTAGAATATATATATTTTTCTTTTTTATGTTTTAGAGACAGGGTCTCACTCTGTTGCCCAGGTTAGAAAGCAGTGGCATCATCATAGCTCACTGCAAACTCAAACTCCTGGGCTCAAGCTGGTCCTCCTGCCTCAGCCTCCCAAGTAGCTGGGACCACAGGCACGCATCACCACGCCTGGCTAATCTTTCTATTTTTTGTAGAGATGGGGTCTCGCTCTTGCCCAGACTGGTCTTGAACTCCCGGTGTCAAGTGATCCTCCCACCTCTGCTTCCCAATATGCTAGGATTACAGGCGTGAGCCACTGCACCAGGCCGATTATAGAATATTTCCTCCGTATCTGTTCTCACAGAAAATTTATGTGAGGCTGGAATTCTTTCTTAACTAAAGATTTTTAACCTCCAACTCAGTTTCTTCAATAGATAATACAGTATTCAATTTTTAATTTTTTTTCTTGAATCAATATTGGTAAGTTAGATTTTTCTAGGAATCTGTCCATTTTATTTGAGCTTAAAACATTTTTGCCATGAAGTTATTTATAATATGCTTTTATCTTTTTAAGTTCTGTAGCATCTGTGGTTGTGTCCCCTTTTCCTTGGTAATGCTGTTGCATCTTCTGTATATTTTTTTGTTGTTGAATAGGCTTTTCAGCATTTTATCAGTTATGGGAAATTCTCATCCTGTCTCCTTTTCCCATGAGGCCATAAAAGGTGAAGCTCAAGTTCACTTTGTTTGGCTAATGTCCTCAAGCTGGCTTCAGAGATTGGCTCCCATTCTGGGCTCCAGCTTTTACTTAGTTTTTACTCGTTGAATATTTCTTACTAGCATGCCAGCAGCTCATTAGTCATTTCAAAAGATATTTTTCTATAGTACCCAATTTTCTTAGTTGTTTTCAGTAGAGATGGCTACACATCTACCATAGCGCTGGAAATTAAATCCTTATAGGGTTTTCTTTAATACTGTAATAAAACTTAACACTCATTAACCATGAAAGACTATGCTGAATCTATTGACAGAATGTATTTATCCACACATATTTATTACAATGGTCAGTTTATTCCATGATTCATTCAATAGATATGATGGTATATTTTTAGTACTGTAACATACACATGTTCCTTCTAGGCTAAGATACAAGACTGGTTGGTGCTAGTGGGTGGGGTGTGGGTGTTTAAATCTGCCAGTAAGAGTCTTACCAGAATAGAAGTGGGTGATATTGAGTAGATAACAAATAGTTTAGCCTTTAAATGCAAATGTACATCAGCTACTAGGGAGTTAATTCTTCTATGTTGGTAAACTGGGAGAGCTGATGGATTGGATACAGCTTTTTTCCAAGCCTGGATCAGAGTGAGTTAGGGTTAGAGGTGGTGTGCTTCCTCTTCCACTTTCTAGCCACCCAGACCTCCTCGCTTTGTCTCTTACGGATGCCTGTTTTTTTTCTGTCTTGGACCAAAGTTCTACTCTCATGCTACGAGTATCTCACCTTCTTAGTTTTTTATGGAATTATAGGCCTTACCACCTGAGGACCAACTCTCTTTTGGGGGGGAAAAAAGTGAAAGCGTCCAGTTCTCCAAGACTGTCTCAACTTCTCGCGAGCAGGACTTGGCTGGCAGCCGGCACCCCCAGTTCCCCTCCCACTCTGCCCATGTGGCTGAATTGCGCTTGGCTGAACTCAAGTTTCGTGCGGCTTGGCCAAGGGACATTATAACTTTTTTCATCCAAGAGAGCCCCGACTGATGACTCTGATGTGGTTTACTCCCAGGCAGGTGGGTCCTGCTGCTCACTTCCTGATGTAACTTCTGAGCAAGGGGCAGGTGGGTCGTCATTGTCCCCTGCCCTTCCTGTGAGCCTACTTAGTGGTGGGGCATAGCAGATGGACGTCCGGCTGCCATGGGCCTCCTGCAGGCCTGGGGAGGGAACTGTGCCAGTCTCATGTTCTGTCCCCACTCCTGCTGCCTCCTTGCCCCGTTAGCTTCTCTGTTTGCTTCTCGTCCAGCGAGGGCAGGGACGCCCCTGGTGTGGGTGCTGTCTTGGTAGCCATGTGGGCACTGGTTGGATGGAGGGTTCCCTCTTTTCCCAACCCTCGAAGGTGGTCAGAGCTCACCTTGCTTTGCCTCAGAGCACTATGGTGTTTGCGTCCCCTGGTTTCTCTACCTCCCCTTCTCTCCTGCTGAGGCCTCTCACCCCTGCCCCCATCCCCAAATGTCTCGCAGAGAGCAATTCACAGATTATCAGGGATTATGGGGAAGGAACATTCATTATGTGGACAGAGGCAAATGACTTCCCTCCCTCTCAAGGCTGAGGAGTTCTTGGAAGGGCGCTTCCTCTTTTGTGTCTAATATAGGTGTGCTTCCTACCTGGAAGGCAGAAGCCACAGAGGGGCCCGATGAGAGCCTGGCAGGCTTGCCGGCCCTCTCTGTGGGTCACTGGCCAGTTTTGCAGAACATCTGTCCCTCTGAAGTAGGCTGAGATCCAGTCTGCCTGGGGGGCTGATCACGTCCACTGATTAGTAATGGCAGTGCTGGAAGCGCTTGGAGCGCAGGGCCTGTGGCTTAGGCTTGGCTTGGAAAAGGAGGTGGCAGGCTTTGCAGGGAGCGGGGAGGGAGGCAGGAAAAAGGGGAAGAGGGAAAGAAAGAGCAAGAAAAGAAAAAAGAAAAAGAGAGGTAAAGGAAGCAGAACATACGTAACTCTCCTTCCTGGCTTCAGAGCGCTGCTCACCTCACTTGGGACTGCGTAACATCAAGTCTCTCGTTAAAATGTTTTTTAAATCGAGTATAATTTACATATAATAAAATTCACCTTTTTAAATGTGCAATTCAATGAATTTCGACAAACGTGTGTACCTGTGTAGCCACCACCACAATCAAAATATGGAGCATTCCCATCGCCCCCTGAAAGTTCCTGGTGCCCCGGTGCGCTCCCCTCCGCCCCATCCCCCGGCAACCCCTGCTCTATTGCTGAAACTAGAGTTTGTCTTTTCTAGAATTCCATAGAAATGAAATCATAAAATATGTGCTCTTTTGCTTCTGACTCCTTTTACTTAGCATAAAGCGTCTGAGATTCACCACATTGTGCCGATCAGCAATTTACTGCCTTGCTGAATAGTGTCGATTGCGTGGATGTGCCGCCGTCGTTTTCTTTTTCTTCCATCCATTCACCTGTTGATAGAAATTTGGATTGTTTCCAGATTTTGGCTATTGCAAGTAAAGCTGCCATGAACACTCACCTGCGGGCCTTCGTGTGTCCATATCTCTTTATTTCTCTTAGGCGAACAGCTAATCAAGTCTCCTTTGGATGCCCGTTCTGTCTTCCTTGTACCTGTCAGCCCGTCATCAGGTGGGCCCTTCTGTTTCCCTTCTCAGGAGTGACCATCAGTTAAGAATGGGATTTTGGACACCACCACCTGTGTTAGCCACTACTAATCACTGGGACCATACTGCATTCTAATTGTCTTCAACCTGTTTAACACCCTCACTAGACTAGAGACAATTTGGCATAGGACGTAGCAGCATAGGCGTTGGAGCCAGACTGCCAGGGTTCAAATCCTAACTCTGTCATATAGTCACTGTGTGACCCTGAAGAAGTTACTTAACCTCTGTGTGCCTCAGTTTCCTCATCTGCAAAGTGGGGTAATAATAACAGTACCTAGCTTATAAAGTGGTGGGACCAGATAGCTAGTTAGCTAGATATGCTTGGTCTACAGGGAGTACTATGTTGTTGAATGACTTGACAAGGAGGAGTGTCAGGGTCTGGAGTGCACACGTCAGATCTCCTTTCAGCAGTTCTTGATGGTGCTGGAACAGGCTCCATCAACTGCTTTGCTGCCTGGCGCCCTGGCATCTGAGCTGCCACTGGGTGACAAGCACTCTCTTAACACTGAGTGAACAGCACTGTTGCCCTGTTACCTGCCGGCTCCTTTTCCAGCTGGGATGCTAGCTGCCCTCTTGTACCACTTGAGTCGAAATTCTCTTTCTGTTCTCCTGAGTGTTTATTACTCTTCAAACAATGTAACTATAAATGACAATGGATCCCACCTGTTTGCTTTGTTCCTTCTCTCAGGTCTGGGTCCAGATACATCATCCATGTAGGAAGCAAGGCCTGGAGAGGCCCTGCCCATGCTCTTAAATCCTTTCACCCTAGTTGCATGCATCTTTATGTATCACAGGGCCTGAAGTCCTATGCTGACTAGAGATGTGCCAAAGGGGCCCTAGGCACAGAAGTACCTGTCCTGCACCTCTACCAAGGATGCTCCTGTCGGGACATTCCCCACAGTAGCCATGGTTATGGATGCTCATCTCTGGGCCCTGCCACTTCTGCAAGCCAAGGGCCGAGGCCCATTGAGTGAGAGCCGGAAACAAGGACTGAGCCTCACAGCCTTTAATCCAGAGGGAGGAACACTTCCTGGATCTGACCTTTTTCTCTCTCCAGAAATAAGATAATTCAGGACAAGGGTGATCAAAAGACCTAGAGAAATCAAAATGTGGGATTGGTCTTTGATATTTGGCACAGTCAGGCACCTGAACAGAAGCTTCCTATGGACAGAATAAAGCTTGTGAGGAACAATCGTCTGTGGGCCCATGGGGTGTTTCTAGAGTCTAGAACTCTGAGTGGCACAGCGTTATGGAGCAGTCTGTGCAAAGCGTGGCGGTGAGTGTCTCCCATGGGTAATCTCACTGAATTCCACTCCTGCGAGTAGAGATGATCCTGTCCTTTGCAGCAGTGAGTTCCATCAGGGGATTCTGATTTCACTGGTCTGGGGCGAGGCCTGGGCATTTGGACTTTTAAACGCTCACCGGTGATTTTAATGTGCAGCCAAGGTCAGGAACTGTCTTAAAGACAAGGGAATTGAGGCTTCAGAGGTCAAAGCCACTGGCCCAAGGTCACCCAGCTGTGCGGGGAGGTGCTGCTGGCTCAGAGGCTATGTGACAGCATCGTTTGGGCCTGGGTGCCCCAATCTGCCTGCTGGTCAGAAAACTGTTGGCTCCTGGGGACTGGACAGGAAACGGTCAATAGGGATGCAGGGATGCTGATGGCTCTCCCGGCGCGTCCTTGCTGACCCGACACTCTTTAAGAGTCTGAGCATGTGCGTGCTTCGAGTCTGAAAGGCTCCCAGGACAGAAAGCTGCTGGCCTCGGCTCCTGGCCAGCCCGGAAGAGGAGCACGCCCTCCATCCACCCTTCAGCTCCAGGTCCGTGCTTAGCTTGGTCGCATATGGGTCCGAGAAAACAAGGACTGATGGTTCTTGATGTCTTTCTAGTGTGACCCCATGGCTGGGCATCAATGTCGTGGTCCTTCCTGAGGAAAGCAGGAGAGGACAAGTCAGGGAAGTAGTGGACCTGTCCATGCGTCTCCTCCAGTAACGACAGCAGCAGTGACAAGGACTCAGCACTTACTGCATGCGTCAGCACTGCACCGAGGGCCTTACACAAATTGCCTCATTTTATCCTTGCAGGAATCTTGTGAAGTAGGTACTATCAGTTTCTCCATTTTTCAGATGGGGAAACTGAGGCCTGGAGAGTCTGGTGGCAGAAATGAGAGTAATCCTAGGCAGTCTCTGACTCTGGGGCACAACTCTTCATCATTGTACTACACAGCCCCCTGTCGGTCCTGTCTTGCCTTGTTCTTGAATTGTTTCGGAGCCTCACGCAGCCCCCAGCCCGATAATAAACTTAGTATGGGAGACATTTCTCCATTTCACCATTTCTGGCACAGAGCTGGATTCATAGCAGGTGTTCAGTAAATGTTAGTTGGTTGGTGTATTTTATTTTATTTCAATAGATTTTATTTCTGAGGATTCCACAGTATCACAATACTGTGATAATAATAAACACATCCCAGGAATGGAACACAAATTATCCAATTTTCCATTTCTTGTCTTTTAAGTATCTCTAAATAGTCTATGTTCTCTCTTAATGGTTTCATGTCACGTTCAGTTTTAGTAGCTGTACTAAATTCATACCCTGTTGTTGTCTAAGAAGAGCACTTCTGTGCACTCGAGGAGCCTGGCTGTCTTCCTTTGAAGGATTCTTTTCTAGAACAGAAACTATTCTAAACGGTAACTACGCCGGCACCATCCAGCCCCCTGGAATGAAGTTATTTGCGTGGTAGGTTCTTCCAGGGTAATCCACACAAAACTCTATCCCAATTTAGTAGCAGATGTTGCCGGTGCTGTGCCCAGGTACCCTTGGGTCACTTTGACCACTTCTGTGTGCTTGTCCTGCAGCTTCTGTAGCCTTTGTTTCTAAAGCCTTTCCCTATAACCTTCTTCAAAGGATTGCACTCTTGCCACAAGCGCTGGAGTCCCTGGGAGTTTCTGTCCCCCTGTGTTGGTTGGCAGCCAGTATCAGCTAGAGTGGAAGCTCAGCTACCTTGCCTTGGTGGTCGTGGGGGTGGGGAGCGTGTGTACAGACTAGAGGTGGTGCAGTTTACATTCCGTAAGTCGGCCTGGGATCGGCTGAGGCTGGGATGTCACCTGAGGTCACACCTGGCTTGGGCTGTCCCCTTCTCCGCCCTGCTGTTCCACTCCCTCACAGACTTCTCTGGGAGCATGTCCTCTGTGAATCACTTGTCTCGGGGTTTGCTTCAAAGGGACATGACCTAAGTCAAGGCCATGTGGGTTGGATGTCATTTAGACCAGAAAGCACCTCTAATCCTCTCTTTTAAGCATTCATTTTGGTGTCCACATTCTGCCCTAAACCTGCACCTGAGCTGGACTCCCTCTTCTCGGGAGCACTGACCACCCCTCCCCTCACCACTGGCTCTTTCTCACCAGTAATTTCTGCTTTCTAGCCGCTCTGTCCTTACTTCTCAACCAAACTTCTCTCTCTGTTTCTGTTTCATTCACTCAATGTTCAACAGGTATTTCTTGAGTCCCTATTCTGTGCCAAGTATTCTTCTGGGTACAGGGGTACACCTGTGACTGCACAGATGAGGGGCTTGCCCTGCCAGACTTTATATTTCTAGTGAGGGAAGAAGGCAATAAACAAGGAACCAAGCAAAGACGCGAGACATCGCATGTTAGGCTAATGGCCGTGAAGCAAATGAGCTCAGCCAGGTGCTGAGGGAGTTGGGGCGCCTGGGCTGTGTGCACCTGTCCCCCCCGCCTCCCCTGCGGCCCGTGCATGCCCGTCACTCCTGCTTCTAAAAAGAGCACCACTGACCCGCGTCTCCGTAAATGCCAATGACCTTGTTCTGTCTTTGTCTTTCTTTGACCTTGTTCTTTGTCTTTGTCTTTCTTGCCCTCTAAGCAGCGTTTTATTAAGTTTATTTAAAACTCTGAATCTTCTCTTCTTCCTGCCCTCCCCTGGGTTCCTTCCTGCTTTCTGGCTACTCCTGCATCGTCCCTTTGCTGCCTCCGCCGCCCCCTCTGCTTGGCCGTTGGGGACCGGAGTTCCCCAGAGCTTGCTCTGCGGATTCTCTCCTTACCGTGTCCTCTCTCCCTGGCTTCAGTCTCCGTGCATCCCGTCTGGACGGCTCTTCAGAGCACTCGACCGTAAATGCAGCCGCCTCCTCAGCATCTCCACTTGGATGACTCCACACGTGAACAACTCGCTCCACATCTTCACCCACAGCCCAACCCACAGCCACCCGGCCCCTGCTGTAGCCTCAGAGTCCCTCCTCTTCAGAGGCACCTGTTTTAGGAAGGGGCGCCACTGTCTCCTCAGCTGCTTGAGCCAGGAGCTGGAGTTCGTTCTCTTCCCTCTGCCTCCTGTCACACCTAATCTGTCACCAAGTCCTACCCATTCCTCTTCCTAAGGATGAGTGCTTGAGTCCATGCGCGTGTCCATTCCGCCATCCATTCCCCTGGCCCAGGCCACTGTTGCTCGACTGCTGCAAAAGGCTCCTGACTGGCCCCCGCATCCTGCCTTGACCCTTCCAGGACTAACGATAACTGAAAATCCTTTGCAAGGCCTGCACAGCCCTGGGAGGTGGTCCCTGCCCACCTCTCCAGCCTCCCTATCTCCAGCCTTCCTAAACAGCAGCTTCCTTCCCAGTTTGGGCCTTTGCACGTACACTTCCCTTTTCCCTGGAAAGTTTTCTAGGGAGGCCCATATGTTTGAAGGAGCTGCTTTCTTTTTCCCTGAAGTGTTGTGATCACCTTGGGGACATAGGGTGGGAGAGACACCACTGCCTCTCTATTCCCTCTCTGTGGGAAATTTGGAAGAGATCTAGGTGGGGGTATGGGGAATGGGGACGGGGATGGAGTGGAGAGGCCCACCCCAGGTGCAGGCAATAAGGGGGTACGTTGTCTATAGAGAATTTAAAAGCAATAATACAGCCAACTAAAAATCCGTTTGATTTTTACTATCATGGTGCACCAGCAATTTTAAAACATGTTGATAAAATACTCTTCAAGGTACAAGGGAGGACTGCTTCCCTCCTCTACCCTCAACTGGACGTGGGAATAACTCTTGGAAATCCACCAAAATAGTAGCAATAACGAGCATTTACTGACCACTGTGTACCAGGTACCTTGTTAGATGCATTAGGATTCCCATCCCACTATATCCTCACAGCAACCCTGTAGGACAGGCCTTATTGCACCCGCTCTAAAGGCGAGGAAACTGAGACCAAAGAAGCAAAGTTGGCCTGGGTGCATCTGGAGCTGCTGGCAGGGAAGCCCTGGGCGTGGGTGCTGGGTCCTGAGGCAGAGGGCTGTGTTGAGCCTGGGGGAGACAGTCTGTCTGTCTCACTCTGTACCCCTCACCAGCCTCACACAGCCTGAGCTTCCAATAAATCTGCTTTAGGAAAGGGCTTTTCATCCAGCACTAACCCAGAAACCTCCAGAGTCTGCTGGCAGGGGAGAAGAACATGGCCTGAGAGCGTTCTTGTTCAGGGACAAGAATGTAGATTTGGAGAAAGATCCGGCTGGACTTGAATTCTAGACCAACCACTTACAGGACCTTGGGCAGAGTATGCTCAAAGCCTCAGTCTCCTCATCTGTAAACTGGGGATAATGATATACTTCATAGAGCTACTGGGAGAGTTCTACGAGACAATGAACGTGAAGCTCTTATCATTGTGCTCATTATGTACTGGACTCTATAATGCGTGTGAAGCTCATTGCAGAGTAGATGATGTGTAATGTGACAAATATTTGTTTACTTCTACATGAAATTCACCAGGAGAGTGTCAACATTAACTTCTTTATGGAAACATCCTATTCTTCTGTGAGGTCCTTGAATCAGACAAGGGACACTAAAAACACCCAGAGAGAAATAAACCACATCAAATGAGAGCCTGAATGTTGGTGAAAGTCACTTCCTAGTGAAGAGAGAGTCTTTCTCCAGGAACAATCAGTAAACGGGTATGTTCCCTGAACATCACACCTTGTTGAAAAAGGAACTTGTTGATATAATTCAGGATGTAGTGGCAGAGGTTCGACTTTTAACAGTTTCTATTTTTATCGCTTCGTTGATATTACAAGGAAACATCCAGAATGGTGGTAGCGTGTGTGCAGACCTTGGTGGCAAAGATGCCACCCATGGGGTGGCACAACTCTTTTTCCTTGCAGAGAGGGAGTAGTGGGTTTAATTGAGCAGTGGGAATTTAATGCTTGTTGAATGAATAGGTCTGGTCTGTCTTCTAGCCTGGGAACCAGAACTGTTAGATTTTATGTTATTTCTCCAAAACAATCAATTCTTACAATACTCTAGTGAGAAAAGAAAACCTTCATGTGCTTCAGCTGGAAGGAAGGTTCATTTTTCTCTCTTCCTACCTGCAGAGACACTGGTACCTTCAGAAACTCAGACGTTAAGTATGGCTCTATGCACTACTGCTGATGGCAGCCAGGTGCCTATGGAAATCGTTGGAGAGGGCCCCCTCTGTCTCCTGTGTATCTCCGGCATGTGGGGGTGCGAGTATGTGTGCACACGTGTGTGTGTGCGTGCTCATGTGCTTGTGTGACCTGTTCGCCTGCAGCAGGCTGACCTGAAGACGCAGCTCAGCCCTGAGGGTCCTCATCTGAGCCAGGACGGGGATGTAGTGGAGAACGGCAGAAACCCTGTCGGTGGAAGTTATGAGCCTTTTACTCTCATAACTGGCTGTGGCACTACAAGTGCAAGGTCATGCTTTTGGATGATGGCATCGTCAGCAGGCCTTCTGAGGCTGGACTCTGTATCACTTCGGTCCACCCCCTTGCTCCGATGCCCCTCAGAGGAAGACTGCCCAGGCGAGAAGGGCCTTTCCTTCTACCCTGTTGGATCTGTGTAGATTGACAGTGGCTTAAAGGAAACCAAGTTTTTCTTTCTTATGTTGGCTAAAAAAGAGCCTGAATTAGTTTTGTGTCCATACAGTGAGAACTTTGATTCCAAAGTAAACCAAAATTGAAACAAATAAACAAAGAAACAGGTGTTTCCTGCCCCTAGAAAGCTGGGAAGTTAAGTGGCTCCTTTATTGTATAGAGTGCAGGGGCCCCGTGGGAGCAAAATGGTGCCACTGGGTGGGCTCTGGCCTTCTCCTGGCACCACCCTCCCTCTCTCTGCCCTTTCTACCAACCTGGGTCCTCCTTCTCCCAACACAGAAGAAGCAGGTCCTTCAAGAGTCTCCCCTCCCTAAGAGTGTGGCTCTTGCCCACCACACGTCCCTGAGGCTGGGCCTGACCAAGACTGTCCCCACGACCAAACTTTAGCAGGCTCTTCTGAGCATTCTTTCAATTTCGGCCTCGATGTTTGAGCTTCTGTGTTCGTCTCTGCATTGTCCAAGGATCCAGTTTAGCCAGAATCCGCCATCCTCAGTATCTCGTCACCCTTGATGTCTAATTGGGTTCCTCATCTGTTTTAGTCTGTTCCTGATTCTATAACAAAATACCTTAGAATGGGAAATTTATAAACAACGGAAATTTATTGCTCACAGTTCTAGTGGCTGGGAAGTCCAAGATCAAAGTGCCAGCAGGTCTGGTGTCTGGTGAGGGCCCGTCCCTCACAGACTGTGCCTCCTCTGTGTCCTCACATGGCGAAAGGGCAGGACACTCCTTTCAACTCTTTTATAAGGGTGCTGATCCCGTTCATAGGGGGTCTGCCCTCATGACCTCATCACCTCCTAAGGGCTCTACCCTTAATGTTAGTGCATTGGGTATTACGTTCCAACGTAAGAATTTGGGGGGACACCAACATTCAGACTATAGCATCTTCCTCCCCCACCCCCAGGTGATGTCTGATCTCCCTGACCTTCCTCCAGCAAGAATCCTGCTCGGTCAGTTTAGCCAGAATCCCCCCTCACCCGCGATGCTTCCTTAGTGATTTTCCACCCACTGACCCCCGCCCTGCTCCTAGACTGCATTGCACATTTTCTTGTGTTTGGAGCTGAGTCCAGTCTCTTTCCCCCACCGCGAAAACCCCATTGAAGCCGTCCATACACCTATCTCGATGGGTCCCCTGAATAAAGTCTGCTTTACAATCCATCGACTCCTTTGTTCTTCAACAGGCCTTCCATGACTGCTCTCAGGATCCTCTGTCATAGTGGGGGTCGCCCCTTCCCTAAGACCATGTGATGGACTCTTTGAGACAAGACAGCTACCATTAATTAACCACGACTTCTGAGTGGGGACACAGGGGCCTTGGAGACATGATGGGCCTCGCAGACTTGAATGGGATCTCAGCCCTGGCAGAGCAGAGATCAGAGAAGCAGTGGGCCAGCACCGTGCAGTTCCCACCACATACACAGACAGGAAAGAGTCTGCCTCTGGGTGTAACCCAAGCTCACGGTGATTAAGGAAGGACAAGGTAACTCAGCACTAACTTCTGAAGAAGAGGAGTGGTCATAAACCGCCTGACATCTGGATTTTTCACTCATCTATTTGAATCCTGATGCTTTTTTAAAAATAAAAGCTATCATGCATTGGTATTTTATTTGAGGTAGACATTGTTTGTATCCCTGTTTTACAGAGGCGAAAACTGCTGCATAGAAAGTTTCAGGAATCTGTCAGATGTCACGGAGCTAGTCAGTGGCAGAGCTGGGATTTGCGCCCAGGAAGCCCGCTCCACACACCAGGTTTCCAGATGTGTTAAAGTACGTTAATATGCACTAGAAGTAACTGTTACTCAGTGTACAATATGTTGTATATAATATGCAATTACTATTCACTGAGGTAGAGCTGTGATTAGAGGTGTGCTATATATTACTTTAATAGCAGAGGGTACGTTTTGACCAATGAATGGTCCGTCTTTCCCACTTTGCCCAAACATGGTCTCTCCTTGCCCCAGCACTTCCATTTTTCTATATTCCATGTCTCCTTCCCATAATATAAAGCAAACGAATGTCTCTCAGTCGCCTGAAGTGCTCCTGGCGGTGGCCCCAGCCGCACCTGCCCTGGCACCTCACGTCCTGCCCCCAGGGCCCTCCGCAGCCTTGCATTCCACTACCCTCCGTCTTCAGCCAGAACGTCCTTCCTTGGTGCACTCCCTGTTTCTGGGGCCTGCCAGGCTCGGGGAAGTCAGCGCCCTGCTGAGGCTGGCCCGTGGGCGTGGCTTCCCAGGACAGACTCCCTTGTCAGCAGGAAAGGGAGGTGACCCCAGTCCTGCTTGTAAATCACCAAGGACCAGATTGGTTACGCTCTCCATTTCTGTGCCTTGGAGCTGAAAGCTTCTTATGTACTTACCCCTCTAAACAAATTGCAGTCTTTAAGTAATTTTTTAAAAATATATTTATTTTGTCTGAAATATGCCCCTCTGCCAGTCAACACTCATGATTGGCCCGAGCTGGCCTGCACTGGCACACGCACTGGTGGTCTCTTCATTTTAATTCTCCTAACACCTTCGCCTCGGGAAAATGTTAAGCCATTTGAAACATTGGACATGACCACCAGACCCCGTGTGGACGCGTTCTAATAAAGGGGTGGGACAGAGGCCAGGCCAGACTGCACGGGGTGTGCGTGGGAGAGGAGGATGTGTGCAGGGGGACTAAGGGGGTCAGATGGGAGGAAACTGGAGTCTGGACAGAAAGGGGCAGGGTCCCACAGGCATCCTTCCGGAGAGGTGGAGAACAGGCGAGCCCACGCAGAAGGGGGCCATCTGGGCTCTGCCCTGCACTTCTCAGTGCTTGGGCTTCTCCTGCACATGAATCAGTTGACAATGCCTGTCCTTTCATAAAAGCATCAAGTTTTCCAGTGTTGGGCTTGGCCGATTCCTTCCTTGTTGTGCTCACAGACCTGACCATACTAAAACTTGTGGGTTTCTCTTTCTGTCCTGACTTGTTGCAAAGTTAGTTTCTCTTCTGCAGAGTGGCCAGGAGGGCAGCTCTCACAGCACGCTTCTAAGAACGTGCTTCTCAGATTGCTTACTAAGGTCTGGCTATCTGTTCAATATAGACAACATTTTAATTTCCAAACAGACAGACTTTAGACCCTCCAACGCCAACATGCAGAGGACCAAGGTGGCCTTCAGTGTTGGGTTATAGCAGAGGGCAATTTCTGGTCTAGGACGTCGTCCTCAGTAACTTTACTGGTGGTCATTATTGTCAAGTCATGACGTTTGAAAACATCGTGTTAGAGTGTGTTAATGCCAGCCTCACTAGAGCTCATTTTGAATTTCCGAATAATGTTCTGGTGTTGCTGCCTGTCTTGGGAATGAAGTGTTTGAATGTTTGCCATTCTTTGGGTGGTGGGAGATAGAAAAAATAAGTGGTACAGGCTGTGGCTTCAGACTGCTGGGTGCGAATCCTGGTTCCTCCTCTTACTGTCTGGGTGATCTTGGGCAATTTACTTAACTTCTCTGCATCCCGGTTTCCTCATCTGTAAAATGGGGAGAAGGATAATACTGTGTATGGCATACGGTGGTTAGGAAGGTTACGTGAGTTAATATGTACAAACTGCTTTGAATAGTGCCTGGCACTTAGAAACTGCTACCTAGTTGTGTAAAAGGAACCTGGGACTCTGACAGGTAGAGTAACTTACACAAAGGCCCTTGAGCTACTCAGCAGGGAAGTTAGGATTTGAACCCAGAGCTCTCTGGCTCCAGAGCAAGGTTTCTCAACCTTGGCACTATGGATATTGTGGGTCAGATAACTCTTTGTTGTGGGAGCTGCCTTGTGCATTGGAGAATGTATAGCAACATCCCTGGCCTCTACCCACTACGTCCCAGTAGCAACCCCCGTCCCCAGTTGTGACAACCAAAAATGTCTCCAGAAATTGCCCAGTGTCCCCTGGGGGGGCAAAATTGCTCCCGGTTGAGAGCCACTGGGCAGAGAAGGCGGAGACCATTGGGGCTGGTGTCTGCACACCCTGCAGATGAGAAGCCTCTGCATGTGGGCTCAGGTCAGAAGCTTCTCGGCTGTGTTTTTGAGCTGTTTTCCGTTCTTCCTTTTGGTGGGCACGTTTTCACCAGACCATAGGTAGACCAGGCCGTGTGGCTGGTTTGAGTTTCTGTCTGCAGCTGTCAGCGGCGGAGTCGGTGCAGCCAGACCGACTCTGGCTGCTTTCCTTGGACGCACAGCTGGTTGGCTTAATTGGAGTCAGAGTGTGCAGAGTCCCGGAGCAGAGCAGGCATCCTGCACCGTTTATCGTCGCCACGTCACGATACCGCCTCGCTCGGCACTTCTCATCTGCTGTGTCTGGATCTTCGCCTCCTGCGTTCCCCGGTGCTGTCTCTCAGTTTCAGGACTCGAACCTGCGGCAGTGAAGGGCTGCGGTTCAGAGCATCCAGGCAGATGTGAGACGTGGCGGACCTGCCGCGTTCTTGGCACCCAGCTGCCGGTTCCACTCTAAGCCGCGTTTGTAAGAAACATGCTGGCCAGCCACCATGTCTCTGGCCAGGTTCTTAGAAAACTCTCAGAGTTAGCAGCATGCGTTTCTCTTAGCTTGTGGGGGGATGGGGAAAATAGCTTTTTTATTTTTATTTTTTAAGATAAAGCTCTGATGTTTGGACTCATTTAAAGAGAGCTCTGCGGAGTCTTATTCAAATGCTTGTTTTTGTAGGTTAATGGTTTTACATCAGTGTTCACAGCTTGGGTGTTCCAAATTCTTAGTTCTGGTTCGGATCCTGCTCTTCCCTTGTTTTTGGTGCAAGCTGTTTTCCCGACATGCTCTAGTCCTGTTCCACAGAAAGGTGATATTCACCCTCAGGCTGAGCTGCTGAGTGTTGATGTTCGCTTGGGAAACAGGCGGCTCTCTAGTGGGCTCTCTAGTGCTGGCAGGACCAGATGTGCCTTTCACCTTAAAAATCCCTCATGAACACTTCCTTTTTGTGTGTTTGACTCCTTCCCTTTTCCCACTGAAGGCCCTCTTCACAGGCCGTGAAACCGGGACACGGGAGGGCGTGACCGGAGGTGTGTTGTGGAATCAGACCGCTCATCAGCACACACAGTTAACCCGGTCTCCCCTGGAGGGCTGCCGCTCAAGCCAGCTGTGCTCTAAACCAGCCCGAGTGCATGCTCAGACAGAAAGAGAAAGTGAATCACCACGGGCTTCTGGGGAGTGCTGAGCAGGGGTTCCTTCCCTACCTGCAGCGAACCCCACTCCTTCAACTGATATTTGCTCAGTCCCAGCAAGGCACTGTGCTGGGACACACCAGTGACAGTGGGAGCTCCGGGCCCAGTGGGCCCAAGAAGAGGTGACCCCAGGGAGGGAGGGGTAGCTCCACGGTGTAGCGTGGCCCCAGTGTGGGAACCCACACCCCTGTGCTGCCACATGCTGTGATTAGGAAGCACAGTTAAGGGGAAATGAGTTTTGTGCTTTCACAAAGTTTAATTAAAACTCGAAATCCCCCCCACTTGCATGCAAACTGTCTTACGTGAGTAAAAATAAATGTGGAACCCAGCTTGGAAGATAAGTTCAGGGCTTTTGGTGTAAGGCCTGTTTGCTTGGTTTTCTCTGTGCTCCTGCACAGGGAGTGGGTTCTTGTCCCTGTGAGTCCAGGGACCAGGGGAAGACCGACAAGTTTGGACACATAAATCACACACCAGACAAGTTTCCTGGAAAAGGATCAGGTCATGCCTAAAGCAGGGCAGTTCTTCTTTCAAAGTGATTCTATGGGGTCAGATGACAGTGGCCGCCTGGGGAGCCTGGAGCCTCGGGTGAGGAATGTGTCAGCCACATTTCCAGCTGGCCTGCTCCTTTCAGGGAGGAGGACTGTACCGAAGCAGGCAGCATCCCAGGCAGGCCAGTCATTCAAACCTCTCCCTTACCTGTTACACACCAATTATGCAGAGAGGAACGGGAGAGGTGTCTGAGTTGACAATTGGCAGGTTAGGTAAGGAAACTTGCTCGGAAACCTGAATTAACTGGCCCCGTGTTTCTCATTCCCCCCACCCTGGCGTTGTAGACGATTATCCTCCAGGCAGCTACCTGCTCGGCCCACGCCTTGCCCACACTTGGAGTAAGGGTTCTGGAATCAGACAGAAGCAGACTGGGATCACAACACCATCACTTACCAGCGGCGTGACCGTGGAGAAGCTCCTTAATGTCTCTGAGCCTCCAGCTCCTCGTTTGTAAAAAGGACCAAGGATGAAATGAGAAGGGCCGCGATGGTGCCTGTGCTGTGGTTCTTCAAAACTCAACCACATTGTTGTCACTGTGCCCAGGAATCAGGCCCTTTCTGACATCCAGGTCCCTCATTTGTGCCCCGACCATCTTTTCTACTCTAGCACTTGTTCACTTTTCCTTTTCTTCCATTGAATGGTAAATGCTTGGAGGGCAGGGGCTACGTTCGTTTGTCTTTGTGTCCCCAGTGTCTGGACCATGGCAGCTAACACTTACAGAGTGCTTATCACATTCCAAGCTCAGCATTAAGCAATCTACATGTGAAAATTTATTTAATCCACACAACACCCATGAGGTAGGTACCACTTCCAATATCCCCATTTTATAGATAGGGAAACTAAGGCACAGGGTGATTGAATTACATGCCCCACAGCACACAGCTAAAATTGGCAGAGCCAGGATTTGACCCCAGGAAGCCTGTTTCAGAACTGTACTCTGCAAGCTGTCTCTTAAGAGTTGTTCACTGGGTGGAGAGTGGAGGGGGCAATGTTATTATGGTCAAATTATTATTTGCTGTTAACTCCAGGCAAACCACTTATCTTTTCTAGGCCTATTTCTTTGACAGTAGAGGGAGAGCAGGGCTCTCACAAGGATTAAATGGGACTAATGCACGTAAAGTAAACTGGGACTAATGCGTGTAAAGGCCCTGCCGGAGCGTGAGGAGCCATTGCCTTAGCAGCGTCACCATGGTAATCAGGGTCCACTATTCCTACTGAGAGCGCCATTCCTGACTGCTCTTCAGGGGACGATGTGTCACCCTCATTCTCCCCAGGGCCTCCCACCTTCTCCATCTGTGCACACTGACACACAGGGGAAATGTGGGTCCCTCACACTACCAGGCTTTCTTCCTCTAGCATGCGCTGAACTTTTGCTCGTGGCAGCCCATGAAAGCTAGAATCCCCCAAGCCACCCTTTAATCTCAGAGTACAGGAGGTTGGGTGCAGGGTTTATTCCCTGAGTCGGGCCCGGCAGGAGAGTTGAGAAAAGGTGTCCCTTCAGCCCCAGGAAGAAGGGGGTACTGCCCTGCAGACTCTGCGTAGGTCTGGAGGGGCAGTAGCTCTTGGGGAGTGGGGTGGCAGTGGGGCGGGGGGCTGAGGAAGTAGGTGATATTACTGCCAGTGGTACTGCAACTCCTGCCTTTTGATATTCCAGCCGCATAAAGCTGTAACTAAGATGCCCCAGCCAAGGCTCAGAATGCAACCACTTTAAAGTGTGAGCGAGAGAGTGTGTGTCTGCATGTTCACAGAGACAAATAACCTTGACGCTGGAGCTGATGCTTCCCACTCCTTACTCTTTGTGGGCTGTCACTGGAATCATTTCCTTGGCTCCTGTGTCTGATGACGCCCTGTCCCCTGTAGGGTCCGCACCTCCGGCAGTGCGGGTTCTCTTTCCTTTCCCTCCCCTGGGCCCTTTTCTCTGCTGAGCTGCCTCACTCTGCTCTGCCCTCCTCACACCTCTGCCACACTCACCTGGAAACACTCTCTGCTTTAGAAGAAGGGCTTAGGTATGTCTTAGCAATGAATATTTAAAACCAGATGCTGAGCAACGGAACTTGGGGGATGATGGAAGCATTCTCCATCTGCACTGCCCGACACAGGACCACCAGCCTCATGCGGCTATCGAGTATGTACAACGTGGCCAGTGTGACTGAGGGACTGGATTTTTCATTTGATTTCATTTTAATTCATTTAAATGTCAATGGCCACGTGTGGCTAGTTGCTACCATTTTGGACAGTACAAATCCAGGGCACGTGGCACCTGGAAGAATCAAATCAGGTCCAGTTATGTTGTGTGGAGGTTTGGGATTATTTATCCTTAATCTGGGTACTTGGTTCCCACAGAGTCAAGTTTTGTCAGGTCATTTACTCAGGTCTTCAGAAAGCCTCCTGCTGCCTTCCCAGGTGAGTTGGAAGCCAAACGTGGGCTGCAGTGGTGGCAGCCTCGCTTGCTGATCCGTCGCCCCTCAACCTTCTCCACCAGCTCCCTGCCCCTGGTAGCCCACGCTGCTCTATGGGTGACCAGGTGTGGATGTGTGAGGTTCAGGGGATCCCAAACTCAGGGGACCATCCCCTTCAGGGATGAAATGAAATTCTGTAGGGCTTGACGCTTATGCAATTTGGGGGACCTCTTTAAGTAAAAGAATATAAAATTACAAATACAAAATTAGGAGCCATAGTGAATATTTATTTAGAATGAGAAAAGATATCACATCCATCATAAGTTTAAAAACCTGACATGTGGACAAAAACTCAGCAATTTACAAGAAATTGTATTCTAACTGCAACATTTCTGTGCAAATATACCTGAATTATATTTGAAAGATATTTCTAATATTTCCAGTAAGGTACTCAGGTTAAATACATTTCTCACTGGGAGTAGTTAAGAACCAAAATGTAAGCCTTTATCACTAACTGCTTCAGCATTGCCCCGTAAAAGCAGAGTTATTCTCTCATTGTAGGCTTTAATATTTTGGCGGGGAGATGAGGTAGACATCTTCATTGCAAAAAGAGTATATCATATATCGTGACTGCATCAATTTTAATTTTAAAATAAAACAAGTGTCCCTAAATGAAGACTGAATAAATTATGAGACATCTAACATGTCATTCTACCATGTCAAATGAAGTAGATGTCCTTGTGTTTATTAAGTGAATAAAGCAAGAAACAGAACAATGTATATGGTAAATTTAGTTTGTAAATGAAAGGGATACACGTTATATATGATATATTATTTATAATCTGTAACATTTATGTATATGTATGTATAGAGAGAGAGGGGAGAGAATATGACAGGATGATAGACCTGAACAAATATGGAAGGGTTCTCAAAAGACTAGTAGCAGCAATTACATCTGTGGAGTGAGACCTGAGGCTAGAAAGGTAGAATTATTCCATATAATCTCGTTGTGGCTTGAATTGCTTATCGTGTGTGGACGGATACTTGTACACATGTACACATATTATGTATACATTTTATACATGTATGTATATGTCTCTGTGTGTGTATACAGGCTACCTGGGTTAGGTTCCAGACTACCACAATAAAGCTAGTTACACAAATTTTTTTGTTTTCCAGTTCATACGCAAGTTATGTTGATATTATATGTAGTCTATAAAAAAAATGAAAAAAAAAACCTGACATGTATCAGAAACTTTACAAAATCCAGAAAAATAGCAAAATACTTTTATTATTTGACCGTCAACCTTCTCTAATACTTTTTTCTCTACATTTCTTTTGGCTGAATACTCGTTGATCACCTCTTCATACGATAATTTTTGTAATTTTTCTAAAGGGAGGCTGAAAAGTTAATTTAGTTTTTCTTTGAGCCTGGCTGAGAACATTTGTTTTTTATTATTGATAGTTACCATGCATAAGACATGGCTTCAGACACAGACATCTACTTTTTTGTTTTACTGCTATAGGTTTTGGTCCTACGATGCAGGAATTTTTGCTAAAAATCTATTTTGTGTAATTCCTACCAAAAAAAGGGAAAAATGTTTGGTATGTTAATAACCGTATTCATTGTATTATCCAATATATCCTGACAGGAGAAAACTTCCCTTTTTGAGTGAGTATTAGTGAAAACTAAATTCTCCTCCTATAATTCCACATGTCTGATGATTGGAAGAAATACCTACATACTAGCTTCTGGCTCTGTATGTTTCGAAAGTGGTGTTTTTTCACCACCACTGACATACTCCAGGAGCCAGGTGTCGCACCTTTGGGTCTCAATGCCGTTGAGCTGGTGGTAGGCGTATCTCTGGAAACCACGGGGACAGCTGGCAATCCCCTAACTTTGCATGAAAGTGACTGTGAGCTACAAACATAAATCCCACTACGCCCACTCAAACTAAATTTATCCCAAATTAACTTCCCCTTCACTGGATCCCAAAATGTCAAAGCTACTGTAACACCACTGGACATGAGCATGAGGGGAAATGTGTCAGGAGGAGATATCAGCATGGAAGGAGATAGCCATGTTCGTCAATTGCAGTTAAAATGTCTTAAAATTGCAAATTTCATTAAACAATGATGTGATTCTGAGACTGTATTGGTAGGGCCTTGAGGGGGCCCATGCGAGCAGAGCACGGACACTCTCTTCCTCTGCGTCGCCATCAGTCTGCGTCTGTTCACCGCTCTGAGCTCAGGGTCTTCATCTTTAACATGGAAAGAATAAGGTCCATGCTACAGGGTTATCACAGGCAGTCAGGGGGCTGCGTTTGAAAGCCCGTTGACCCTGTGCCTGTAGAAGAGATACTCAGGGTGAAAGGAGGGAGGGACTCGTGTTTGCCGGCCATCTGCTCCGAGCACTGCTCCTGCTTTGAACGCAGACCGCTGAGCAGTCCCAGGGGAGCCCTGACCCAAACCAGAGAAGGAAGTGGAGAGCCAGAAACTGAAACCAAGCTCACTTGAGTGAGAGCACCCAGGGGAATTTTTAAGTGGTCAGAACTTGATAATTTTTCTTCAACCAAGTCTTGCTACGCATGATTTTCTTATGTCATATGATCAGGGAGATTGTGCCTGAGTTATGTTAAGGCCAGAGAAGATTCCCAAGCATTATGAGACTGGAGTGTGGTTCTCAGCTGATTCAGAGCCTGCTGAGAGTGTGGGCACCTGATGCCCTTGGAATTTGACAGCTGTGTCCAGGACACTCCCCAACCAAATTCTAAAACTGGACTTAGATATTCTTGGATCTGAAAAAGAATGGTTGGGCCAAGAGTTACGGTGATGGTAATGAGAGATTCTTTTAATTTGAAAGGCAAGTCCTGAGACCCTTACCCCCATCTGGGCCTGACTTCTCTGACCTTTGCCAGGTGTGGTAGATGGTTAGGGGAGAGGCTGGTGAGCAGAGTCCAAGGCACGGATGGTAGACCCAGAAGAGACCGGCTTGGCAAGGAGCCACCGTGAGACTCCAGCAGAAGCTAAATCTCTCTCAACCCTGGTCTCCTCTTTTACAAGTGAGGGCACTGGGCTGGATAACCTCTAAAACGCCTTCTGATGCTAACCTTTTAGGATTTTTAAAATCTGAGTGTGTTGAAACTGAACCACCTCCAGGGCTAACCTGAGATTGGCACGGGCAATAACAGTAGAAACAGAAGTCTTTGAAACCCTGATGTTCTGATTCCAATTCCCCATCGTCCTTCTGCATCAGCCACCCCTGCCTGCAATCCCGTGGTCGTCAGTAGCAGCCACGGACAGACAGCAAGCATTGCAGGGATGCCCGTGCATCCTCCAGGGGGCAGGTCGCATGTGTTAGTGCCTGGCCGAGCCAGGGAAACAGGCTTCTGAACAGTTAGCCTGGTACAAAACCATATTTTAAAACAGGCAAGCCACATCTGTGTCACTATGCATAGAAAAACACTGGAAGGAATTAATCCAAAATGTTAGCAGTGTTTCTCTGTGAAATAATAGATCATTCAATTTTTTCCCTTAGTTGTTTTCTGTCCACCCCCCCAAATTTCTGTCTTAAGTATGTACGACTGCAATTTTGGAGCTGGGGGTAGGTGAGAGGTGTTCATAAGTGAGGCTTGTGGGAGCCCCTGTCTTCCTGGGAGACCCTGGGAAGTCCCATGTTAGCTTGAGTAGGAACCACACAGCGAGCTTGTTCAAATGGCAGGTTCCCGGACCCCATTCCCAGAGATTCGGACTCTGGATCTGGGGTGGGGCTTGGAAGCTGCCACTTAGGAAACATTCCAGAGACTACTCTTCGGAGGGACATTGGCCCTTGTTTGCTTGGAGCTGGGTTAACAGAACTGTCAGAGAGATCCAGCTTGGAGCTGACAGGTGGGGTGAACCTCCAGTGGGTCACGCTGAGACTCTGACAAGATCGTGTCTCCAGATGGAGGTGGCTGCAGGATGGCATCAGGACAGGCAGGGAGAAGCAGGCAGGCAGAAGGTTGTGGGAAGTAACTTGCAAAGCTCTCAGAGGAGCAGGCTGTGCCGGCAGCAACTTGCTGTCCAATTCTGGGCCCCTCGGGCTGCCTCTGACAGACGCAGGAAGGCAGGCTCGGTCCGGTGGGGTCACAGGTTCTCTTTTGGCCCTGGAGAAATAGGCTCATAATGAAAGTTCTGGTTCTGCTACTTCCTAGGTGTACGATTGTAGGTGAGTTGCATCTCTCAGCCTCAGTTTTGTCATTTGTGCAATGCGCATGATGTCACCAACCTCACAGGCATTCCATGGGAGACTGTCAGTGGTCCAGAGCAGCAGGTCAGTCTGTGTTCGTTCCACACAACCCCCATCCCCGGCCCCCGCCTCTTTCTTGCTCTTTGGCTGCTGGGGAGAAGGGCAGCGCGAGAGCCCTCTTGGCCAGAGGGAAGGCCATGCCCTGAGCCCAGTGCTGCAGTCTGAGTGCCTGCCTAGGTCATTTCCGTAGAAGCACCTTCACTGCTGGGCATGATTTCCCTGGGGTATATTTACTGAGAAGTTGCCCCAGCCTGACCCAGCAGTGCAGCCCCATCAGAGCCTAAAAGTCTCTGAGTCTTCCGAGCCCTTAAGTAGTCTGCTGGTGGCCAGAGGACCCCTTGGAATGGTGTCTCTAAGACTCTTTCTGTTTGGACTTTGCTTTAACCTCCAAGCCTCCTAAACAGCCAGATGGCTCCTCTCTCCTGGCTGGTCCCTTATTTTATTGTGGAATTTCCATCAGTCCAGTTCAGCTCCGCTCCTATTTTTAAAAATTTGCCTTTAACCCTGTTTACAACACAACCACCCAAGGCTGCGATATGGGGAATCCTATCCCAACTACTGAACTCCAACACCAAGTATTTAGCAAGAGACTTTCCAAACAGAAAGTCTTGTTCTTTCATTCCTTCCTTTATTCCATTCATGCAACAGATATTTCTTGAGTCCACATTGCAGTAACAATAATTATCATTGATTAGGTGCTTATTATGTGCCCAGGGTGAACTTCCAGAAGCTCACGGTCTGCTGGGGATACAGTTGGGTGATTGTTTACAATGTGATAAAGTAGTGTGAGAGGAAGGCAGGGGCTGCCTTGGGAGCAAGTAAAGAGGGACGTTCTCCCCCACTCCCCTATCCTGGCTATTAATTGTGTAGTAATGTCTTTTTCACGTGAAATCTGCTGCTCCTAGCATAAGCGTCCTTTTCTAGGCCTACCCAGAGGAGAGAAGACCCGAGGCCTCTGTCCAGAACTGAGATTTTGAAAGCCCCATCCTGTGCTGGGGCTGGGACTGGCCTGGCCACAGAGTAAGGTTTGCATAGCTGTAGGCCACCATCTTCCTTTTCAATTTAAACCGAAAAACAGAAAGTTCTAGGCAAACGTAAGGACAGTCTTTTTGGGTTTTTACCCTCCTGATGAAGCACGTATCTATTTATCTGAGAGAAACAGGTTTGCCCAGTGGAACGTTTATTTGGTTTCTTTGGCTGGTCATGGGAACACACCTGCCACTTTGCCACTTCCTGAAAATCAAGCAGTTTCTTAGAAAAGGGACACATTCCTTAAAATACATGGTGTGGTTTGGGGGTGAACTATGGTTTCTTGGATTTTTATGATTTAATGTGTCTGCAAAAACATGAAGCCACAAGATAAAAATACGCTGACTGCCCCTTGGGAGAAACTAGACTTCCCTTAGGGTTAGGGGTCTGGTCATTTACATTTTTATGCTGGGTTTTGTTATGTTTTCAAGTTTTTGTTTGCTTCTTTTCCTGTTCTCATCAACTCTCTTATACTCTGAACACATCGTGGGCTGTCACTGGTACAGTTTACTACAGTGAAACTTCCACTTACCAACCCAAATAATTTCGACTGAAGTTTTACAAGGAAAAAATGATAAATCATAAAACAAGTTTTCTTAGGTTTTAATTTTTAATACCCCAGTCTCAGAGCATGTCCTGGGCTTGGTGTACAGTCATCCTCAATTCCTGCACCTACATTTGATACACGCTCCAATAAGAACTGATTGTTACAACAGATAGCTGGGAGAGAGTCCCTAATGTGTCTATTAATAAAGTAGAACTGGATTTATACTTAGTACACTACATTTATTAAGGCGGTAAAGGGGACTGTGAACATTTTGGAAAGTCTTTCAAATGAGTATTTGGAACTGATTACATATGTATTTACCACAAAATTTGAGTTATCAGCATATCCTGTTTTCAGAACTTTCTATAATAAAGTTTTCTTATAGGAAGAGATAGTCGAGCAGTGGACAAGAATGTGAAATTGTGGAGTCAGATTGGCTCAGGTTCATATCACAGCCCCAGAGACTTGACCTTTCTCCTCTTACTCCTCATCTTCAAAATGGGTGCTGGGCCGAGACGCACCTCTGACAATTGTTGTGAAGATTAAATGCAATGATGCATGAAAAGTACTCAGCACAAAACACCCCCGGCCCACATTAAGTGTGCACGAAGACTCCTGGTCTTCCCTGTTCCAATGGTCATCATTGCTTTATCTCCTCCATTGACATCACTACCGTCACCACCATGACGACCATCCCCTGCGTGCCAAGGCCTTTGCCACAGCCAGCTCCTTTCTCCAGAGGGGCCTTCTAGAAATAGTTAATTAGCCTTTATGCCTTAGTTTGGTTATCAAGAAATTTAGGTTAATGCTATTGTCTTAGCACCAGAGAATGCAGCATCTTCTGCTTTACAACCTTCTAAAGCCTGTTGGTTTTGACACCTGATCCGAGGTGAGGGAAGCTTGGGCTCCTCCACATAGGTTTCCTCTGCTGTCCTATTCTCAATGGAGGAGGCCATGCAGGGGTCAGACTCCTCCATCATGTTTCCCTTTTCAGA
>CAUYSK010061255.1:0-23442 GCA_963575035.1 Avahi laniger | reverse complement strand
CTCAAACTCCTGGGCTCAAGCAATCCTTCTGCCTCAGCCTCCTAAGTAGCTGGGACTACAGGCATGCGCCACCATGCCCAGCTAATTTTTTCTATATATTTTTAGTTGTTCAATTAATTTATTTCTATTTTTAGTAGAGACGGGGTCTCGCTCTTGCTCAGGCTGGTTTCCAACTCCTGAGCTCAAACAATCTGCCCTCCTCGGCCTCCCAGAGTGCTAGGATTACAGGCGTGAGCCACCACGCCCGGCCGTGGCTATTGAAATTTGAAATATGAGAAACTGAATTTTAATTTTATTTAATTTAAATTAACTTAAATTTGAGTTTAAATATCCTCATGTGATTAGTGGCAACTGAATTGTATAGCATAAGCACACAGATAAAAGCATTCAGAGAAATAATTACAATTTTACAAGGAAAGTATCATAATGTATGAAGAAAACTACCATCAGAACATAGAGGAGAGAGTTGCTAAACTCGCTCGTAGGAGTTAAGAGCGTGGACATGAACCACCTACATTTTAATCCAGCTCTGCCTCTTATTAGTTGCTGGACCTTGGGCAAAGTCACTTGAGTCACTCAACTTTTCTGTGCCTCAGTTTTCTGATCTCTAAAATGGGAGTTGCACTTCCCTCATCGGGTTGTGGTGGGGATCAAATGTGTGATAATGAAGTGCTTCAGCCAGTGTCTGACATATTATGTGCTGTAAAAGTGTTTACTGCTAGAGTACTACCACTCCTATTCCAGTACTGTTATTTTTATTGACAGAATAGGTGTTATTTGTGTTATTTTTGAATTATGTTTCGTGTAGAAAAAGGCAAGAGTATTCCATTGCAGCTAGTGCAAGTGCAAAGGGATATCAGAGAACATGTTTAGTGATGAGCAAAGGGTTCAGCATGTTTGCAGGGTAGACAATGTGTGGAAGAACATGGGGCTGATGAGATCCATGGACTAAAGTTTGTTCTGCGAAGGGCCCTGTTTGTCATGCTAAGGCATAGGTGAAGCCTTCGATGATTTCAGCAAGAGCTTTGCAAGACCACATTTGTGTTTTTGAAATATAATGTCGGGAATAAATTAGTTGCATAGAGATTTGGGCCAGCAGAGCAATTGAGCAATTGTTTTTGCGTTCTAGAATGTAAAAGGATGCACCCTACTATGAGAGGATGAAGTCCTCAACATAGTAGGAATGAAGGGGCCTTGTTTAAAAGGGAGTTTTCAAGATGTTTAGGAGCTACGCTTGACGGAGTTGGTAATGAGTTGGTTCATTGTTTGAATGAATAGAGAATGAGAGGAGAGGGGGAAGATGGAAGGAGGAAGAAGACTCAGCAGTTTCTTGGGTAGCTATTGGATGATGGTATCACTGATGAAGATAGGGAACAAGAATAGGCTAGGTTTGGAGTACCTGTGGAATATTCAGATGGTGTTGTCCAAGAGGCGGATAGAAATATATTTCAGGAGTTTAGAGCAAGAGGTCTAGGCTAGATTGGGAATCATAAAACTAGAGTAAAGTGAATTGGGAATTTATCTCATTTAGAAACACTCTAGAGCCTCATAGCCCTCACACCTAGGGCAATTAAGTGGTTTATCAAAAAGAAAAGTCTACAAACCATTCATAGTCCTCATGTAAAAATTAATGTATTAAGTGTTCAAGCAACTATTTACTTGAGTATATTATTTTCTTCAAAATAGGTAAAATCACTTTGCTGATATTGGATGAAGAAAGTGATATTTTCTTCTTAATTTTTGATGCCATGAACACATTTTCAGCCCATGACGAAATCCAGAAACTTGGATGCAAAGCATTACATGTGCTTTTTGAAAGAGGTATTTAAAAATGTCAAATTCTTTGTTTTGAAGTATATATCAGAAAAAGGGCTTATAATGGGAAAAGCAGGATATAATTATGATAAGAAGTTGTCTGAGATCGTACTATTTATTACCAAGTGGGAGTTGTCTGTCGAAGGTAAGTAACAGGGTTAATTCGGAAATATTGCTTGTTTTGGCGGGGTGAATTTCATTAATGGGTTATAAATCACGCAACTGGAGTAGACTTTCTTCTACTGCTCAACAGGAGTACGGTTTACTTTGAAAACTGGATGTGTGGGTGTTATGAAAGAAAAAATAAAACGGCGAAGTCAAGCATAGGTTACATTTGGGTTTACGATGTTGAGTCATTACCAGAGATTTTGGAAGTTGTTCAAGGCTCTGCATAAGGAACCAGGAGGCTCACAAAGTGTCCCTTAGGAAAAAGACTAATGCATTTCATAGCTTGGCCCTGAAGACTGATAACAGAGATTAGCATGGAATTTTAGAGTTGGTCGGAACCTTTGTTTAGTCTTTCTGCTGACTTGATGAGAAAATGGGTCAGAGCAGGTGACATGAGCAACCTGCCTGTGGGAACATAGTTCAAAGAGCCCCTTTTGTTATCATTATGAGGTGATGAGATTACGTGCTGGGGTTTAGGACAAGAATGATGTATGCCGCTGTGGCAGTGTCAGTTCCCCACTCTAATTTCTGGCAGTCCCAGGAATGGGATAGATTACCTAATACTGTTTAATTACCTGTCTCATTCCAGAAGGACTTTGAAGAGTTTATAGATAATTCTAATACACAGAAAAAGATGGATGAGAAAACGGGTGAAGGGAAAATAATATGAAGCAGGTTACCTTTACTATGTACTTAAAGTCCTGTATACTTGCGGAGAGGTGAGCCAGAAAGTTGGCTCTTTGCTTCCTATCTGGCAAGGAAGAGGTAAACAACATTGGCTACAAAATTTCTTAAAATAAAAGTAAATCCCTTACTCAGGAGAAGCAACTGGTCTCATGGGAGACCTGAGAAAATCTTCCCATGGGTTTTCCTAGATGAGATGATCAAGTACACACATTTTGCAAGGATTACAAAGTATATTTCAGTGACAACGACTCTGTCACGACAGAGTCAGAACAGCGTGGGCCTGGGACCCAGCTCTTTGATGATCAGACTTGGTGGAGAAGAAGATAGTTCACTGTGAGTGAGGAATAGCAGAACTTCGTGTCTTTCAGGCTATCTTCTACAAATGTTGTATCTTGCAACTAAGCTTTGGTAAGAAGTGGGCCTGATACAGTTTGAGGTTTTATTGTCTTGCAAGCCCTGTAATCTTTTCTGTTGCAGTTCAGGGACACATTCTTATTCATGGAGGAAGGGTTGACATTACTCTCTTACCAGCATTGTTGGGTCCCTCCAGGACACATGGAGATGGACTAGCGCATGTTAAAAAGAAGATTCTAACTCAAAAGAAAGATCATCAGTGCCAAGAGTATTATGATTATAAATGTATAGTAAAAAAATTTCTGATTTTTCTAGGAGTATCAAGTTCCCTAGGACACAGGGGCAACTATAAAGTTAATTTTCAAAATTTGAAAGTATACTGTAAACACTACTATATAAAACGAGAAAGTTCCATGATATCCCTCATTTGTCAGAAGAACTTAACCAATTTTACATTATATTATAGGACCAGATTGGCATAAAATTGAAAAAAAATTAACATAGATCACAAAGAGTGCTGCATTTTCAAACATTTTTGTTGGTGCTGCCATTCTCAGGCTAGATAAACCAGAGTTTTACATTTTTTTTTTTTTTTTTTTTTTTGTGACAGTCTGGCTCTGATGCCTGGGCTAGAATGCAGTGACATCATCAGAGCTCACTGCAACCCCAAACTTCTGGGCTCAAGGGATCCTCCTGTTTCAGCCTCCTGAGTGGCTGGGACTGTAGGCATGTACCACTGTGCCTGGCTAATTTTTCAGTGTTTCGTAGAGATGAGATCTGACTACTCCCCAGGCGGTCTTGAACTCCTGGGCTCAAGCGATCCTCCCACCTCAGCCTCCCAAAGTGATAGGATTACAGGAGTGAGCCACCGTGCCCAGCCTTTACACGTTTTTGAGGTTTTTGCCTAATGAAATGACTCCAAATGAAACTCAGTGGCTTGATCAAAAGACTTTAATTATAAAAATTAATGAAAAATTTTGCTCTCTGATAGAAAACCATTGACAATATTTCAAAGTCTAATTACTTGCCATTTGCTCAAGTTCACAACTCTTGACCTGACATATTAATATTAGCTGAGCTGGCCTTTAACAGTCTACCATTAACTCTTGCCTTTTAAATATGGTAATGTGTTCACTTCCAGTAGGCCATCTTTATTAGTCACTGATCAGTTTTCTCCAGAATTTCCCAAATGAAATTGTAAATAATTTCGTTTTTCTGAGAACTGTTGAGTGACTAATACTCTTACATTTCAAAACATGGAGTAACTAATATAGGTAAAAATAAAATTGTTTTAATCTCAATAGATTGTTTTCCCATTATAAAATTTTTGAGAAGGACTGCTTTTTTATAGGGATTTATTTTTATTTAAGTATATTATATTTGATGTGTCCTATATTGCTATTACAAAACATTATATTTTTTTGAGTACACTTTTATATTATCTTTAAACTTAACTATTCTTGTCTGTCATTTTTCAGTTTCAGAGGAACAACTGACTGAATTTGTTGAGAACAAAGATTATATGATATTGTTAAGTGCATTAAAAAATTTTAAAGATGAAGAGGAAATTGTGTTTCATGTACTGCACTGTTTACATTCCCTCGCAATTCCTTGTAAGTAGCCTCTATACTTGATTTCTTTTTTGTATGTGAAAAATTACATCTTCTGAGTATGTTTTTAAAATATTTTTATTATTTAGAAGCTTGTGAATACTAAATCCCATTCATTTATTCATGTAATGAATTTATACTTATTGAGACTATATTGCAGCTGGGTTTGGGCTTTGCGATGGGGAAACAATAGTAGAAAATATAAATGTGTTCTTTGCCTTTTCAGAGCTCATGGTACGATGGGGGATACAGTTAAGTACAGAGGTGATTACAGTGTATAAGGCAAGTGATGGCAGAAGTCCCTGGAGTAATCAGAACTGAAGGATGAGGAGAATTTTGTGTGTAGGGAGCTGTGAGGTGAAGGAGAAATGCAGGCAAAGTGTCCAGACAGTGGGTGCTCTAAGCATGCTGGAACAAGAGAGGCTATACTGCATTCAAGAAGATAAAAGTAGCCCAGTAAACTGTGGGTTTATGAGCGTGCATGCGTGTGTGCATTTGCGCGTGCACGTCCCTGGATATCTGCTTGAGTTTCATTGAAAGGGGCAGGGGAGGGCTTGGAAAGAGGCAGTGGATGAGGCTGGAGACATAGAGTGGAGCTCATGAAGGACCAAGTGTGAACTTTATAGCGATTCCCCAGTAGCATTTTAGTGATGCTTTGAAATCTAGTCACTTTTTTCACAAAAACATACACATCAAAAGAAAGTAATTTATTGTCTATGCTACCAATCATTGCTAATGGGCTGAAATAATGTCTCAGATTCTTTTTTTAATTATTATTTCAGGATATTGTGGGGGTACAAACATTTTGATTACATGTTATGATTTTGCCTAACCCAAGCCAGGATTAGAGATGTGCCCTTCCCCCATACAATGCTCACCGCGTCCATTAGTTGTGAGTTTACTCACCCCCAACCCCCAACCTCCATGAATATTACTACCATGTGAGCACCTTAGTGTTGATCAGGTAGTGCCAATTCGATGGCGAGTACACGTGGTGCTTATTCTTCCATTCTTGGGATACCTCACTTCAGAGGTTGGGCTCAAGCTCTATCCAGGATAATATAAGAGGTGCTAGATGACTATTGTTTTTGTAATTGATTAGTATTCCATTGTATACATATACCGGATTTTATTAATCCACTCATGGATTGATGGGCACTTGGGTTGTTTCCACATCCTTGCAATAGTGAATTGTGCTGCCATAAACATTCGAGTGCAGGCCGGGCACGGTGGCTTACGCCTGTAATCCTAGCACTCTGGGAGGCCGAGGCGGACGAATTGTTTGAGCTCAGGAGTTCAAGACCAGTCTGAGCAAGAATGAGACCCCGTCTCTACTAAAATTAGAAAGAAATTAATCGGCCAACTAAAAATACATAGAAAAAAAAATTAGCCAGGCATGGTGGCGCATGCCTGTAGTCCCAGCTAGTCGGGAGGCTGAGGCAGAAGGATCTCTTGAGCCCAGGAGTGTGAGGTTGCTGTGAGCTAGGCTGATGCCACGGCACTCACTATAGCCCGGGCAAAAGAGTGAGACTCTGTCTCAAAAACAAAAAACAAAAAACAAAAAAAAAAAACCATTCGAGTGCGGCTGTCTTTATTATAGAATGTGTTTTGTTCCTTTGGGTAGATGCCTAATAGTGCTATTGCTGGATTGAATGGTATTTCTATTTTTAGCTCTTTGAGGTGTCTCCAAATTATTTTCCACTGGGGTTGCACTAATTTGGAGTCCCACCAGCAGTGTAAGAGTGTTCTTGTCTCTCCGCATCCTCTCCAGCATTTGTTGTTTTGGGATTTTCTGATAAAGGCCATTCTCACTGGGGTTAGGTGGTATCTCATTGTGGTTTTGATTTGCATTTCCCTGATGATTAGAGATGTTGAGCATTTTTGATATGTTTGCTGGCAATGCCTCAGATTCTGTTTTGCTTTGTAAGTGCCCATTAACATTTCATACTTCATGTATTACCTATGTGGGTTAGTACCATTTATCTATTAATAGTAATATTTTCCTCCTCCCACATGTGAAATTTTGAGGATTTCATGAGTTAAACAATGTAAACAATATAGAATAGTACTGGTATGCAATACATGTTCTAAAATCACCAACAGCATTATTCCACAATATGTACTTTATATGTATGTCATATATGCTATATTAACATAATATGTATATATAGTTTCAGATATGGAAATCAGTATGGCATTCTGAAGATGTGAAACTTCAGTGTAGGCAGGGTAAAAATCCAATACCCTTGTGAAATAATGCCTTTTCTTTGTGATGTTTATAACATCGCAATGTTTTCTTATCCACAGGAAATTAAACATTTAAAAGTGAACAATAATAGAGAAAGCCCATACTTTTACATTTCTCTGAGTCATCATTGCCAACAAACTGAATATATTTTTGATTATACTTTTCCTTGGCTGTATTTGTTCGTTTATTCATTTATTTTGGGTTGGCTGTATTTAGAATTCATTGTTTTCCACCCACATCTGACATAACTCCAGTTAAAATGTGTTGATTCATAATGCAAAGGTCAAAGAACGTAGCAGCTAAAAATTAAGAAATCAAGAGTTTTAAACACTGATTCTAATGGAAAGACATTCGCATTTCTGTCTCAGGGCGAATAAAGTCTGTTGTTCTGAGTCAAAGTAGGTAATTGCTTTAAGAGGCTATTTTCTTTCATTGTTAAAATTTTTTCTGTGTTTAATGCTTTTAAATATAATTTAAATATTAAAATATATTTTTGGGAAAATGGTTTTGGCTGTGCTGAAAAAGAAAGAAAAATATTTGCAAATAGTTTTTTTTTTTTTAAAGAAAAATTAACATTTCAGCCAGAGATAGAAATGTTTTCTCCACATGGGTTCACAACTCACTCTCTGTATTGAGTAATTGCTTTTCCTGGTGGAGTCTTCCCTTCCTTTCTGTTCCACTTCTGTTTGTCCCTGAGTCACGTATTTTAATATTATGCCTCTCCTTTTTCTTTCTTCCATCTCTCCCCACGTCTGTCTTGCTTGTTTGGAACGGAGGAAACAGATCATCGCTGATTTTAGCTGTTTTATTATGTGACATAATCTTGATTTTTCTATTGTTGGTTTGAAAAAAACAAACAGTGCAAAAGCCATGCTTCGGTGAAATGGGGCCTCATTAGGAAATAGGCCCCCAAATTCATTTACGGCCATAAAAGTACTCTGAATTCTTCCTTTTTTTGGTCTTAAGTTTTAAAGCCAAGAAACAGGAATAAAGCAGTTTTCCCTTAATGTTAACAGTGAGTCCTACAACTCATTATGTTGTCAATCAACAACATAGTATTTTTTGTAGCTATTTGGCAGAACGTGATATTTTGGTTTGAAAATGTAGCCATTATGCTGCCATATATTTATAATCTATATAAGATATCTTTGTATGCATATTTGAGAGGAGAAAATTATTACCTTATTGATAATTATGACTTCTTTAAATTTAGGTAATAATGTTGAAGTCCTCATGAGTGGCAATGTCAGGTGTTATAATATTGTGGTAGAAGCCATGAAAGCATTCCCTATCAGTGAAAAAATTCAAGAAGTGAGTTGCTGCTTGCTCCACAGGCTGACATTAGGTGAGTTGTGATTCTTGCTTAATAGATAAGTAGCATATTGACATATGTTTTATAAAAAAGTATTGTAAAGTAGCAAATTGTTCTGCCATGCTTAGATGGAATTTTAAAAGGAGTGACAAAAATAGATGTGCATAATGTAAAGAAATATTATCTTAATCTTAGTTTTTGTAAAGATAATTTCATAGATGTGTTTTTTATTGTTAGGGCTATATTTAAAATATAATTATGTAATAGTTGACACATAGTAAGTGTCAACTTGTTACACAAAAAAAGTGTCAATTTTGTTACACAAAATAAGTGTAACATACAGAAAACATGAAATGTAATATAAAGAACTGACCACCCAACTTAAATTTTAGTGTGTTACCAATGATGGTGCTTTTTCTACAGAGGTGAATGCTGTCCAGAATTTTGTGTTTATAATATAAATCTTTTGCTTTCTAAATGTAGTTTACTACATTTGCATGTTTCCCTAAACAAAATTGTTAATGTGTGCTTGTTTTTGCTTCATCAAAATGGAATCATACTGTATTGTCGTCTGCAATTTTTAAAAATTAACACTGTTTATAAGAATTACAATTATCTTTGTATGTGGCTGTGTGGAGTAATCTATTATGTGGATAGACCACAATTTACTTAATCCTTTCTCCTATGCATGGACATTTGGATTCTTTCTTGTTTTATGCTACTACCATCTTGTTATGAAAATTAAACAGGGTGAATTTTTTTCAAATTTTTTTTTTGCCATTAATAGTTCTCCCTTTGCGAAATACACAGTCTGTCCTTTATCCATTTTTCCATAGGATGGTCTTTGTTTTTTAATTATTATTGTCTCTTTAAAATTGATTTATAGATTCTGGATAATAATGTTTTGGTGCTCAGATTTCTGCATCCCTAAACAAAACAAAGCATTCTTTCTAAAATGTAGTAGCCACTTACTAGTTTACCTTTTTATCAGGTGAGACTTTACTCATTATGATTTCATGAAGGATATAGTGGTATGAACTGGCTTTTATCTGAGAACATTTCAAACTAATGCAAACGTTGATTTCTTAAATCTAGCTTTTAGAGCAGCATACTAATGTACAATTCTCTGTTTCATGTTTTACAACTTAATCGTAGTCAAGTTACAACTTGTACAAGTTGCAATAAAAATGTGAGTTCACCTTAATCCTTTGAAATGAGCCAGAGGAAGGAGTGGTTTTGTTTTTGTGATTAGGGAAGTGGTACTTGACTACCAAATAGGTCTACAATGGCACATTAAAGGTGCTTGGTATTATACTATTGAAATTAAATAAACCATAGACATTATCATGTTACAAGTAATTTTTGAATTATTTTGTAGTTTCTTTTTGAAAATATTAATATAAAGGCATCAAATTGATCTTCAGATAAGGATGCTTTTATTCTCTCATTTACCTCTTAACAGATTATTTGTTCTGTTCAATGACTAGATAATTTATTGTCTCTGTAATTGTTTCAAAAGAAGCTGAATACAACTTTAACAATTTCTTCACAATTAAAATTAAAACCCAAAGTCAGTAAATAAATATTTAACATTTTGTCAGAATATATAATCTAATTATGAGTTTAATGCATTTAAGAGCATTATAAACTTTAATATGTATTTTCATACAAGTTGTCTGAACATAAGACTGGTCTTGCTGGTTTTCTGCCCAGAGCCACACAGTTGGTCAGTGGTCGAGCAGCTGTTGGCAGTGGCATGGGAATAACAGTTTGGAAAAGAGGGTGATGGGGACAGCCTGAGTGTAGACAAGCTGGTAAAAGCAGAAGAGAATCGTTTTGAAATGACTTTTCAGGACTAGTGACCACTAAGGGCTGGGGAGAATGTCTGCCGAGTGGGAGAATGCGGAAGGGGCAGGAACATAGGAAGGTGTTGATAAAGGGGAACTGTGTTTGGTTAAACTGCCTTTTGATTTTGAGATTCTTTTCCATTTCTGATTTTGTGTCTCAGGGATCATATAATTATACTCATAGATAAATAGGACTTTCATTCTTTTAGAAGAATTCCTGGTGACTGTTAGTGAGTTCCAAATAACCTAAATGGAAGGAGGCACATATTTCTGGAACATCACTTATCAATTCTTTCCTCATAAGGATTTAGATTTTTGGATGTCATGTTAATCCTCAGAAGAGGGAGTGTAAAAAGGTATGGGACTTCTTCTTGGGGTAGGCTGGAGGTGTGGAAATAATCTCTTATTTTTTTTCCTATGATCGTCATAGACAAGATCAAACAATGGTAAGTATGCCAATGAGTTTTCTGAGCAGTATTCCTTTAAGTGAAAGAAGGGTGGTGCAGCAGAAAGATTTAAAAATAGATCTTCTAAAGGATGGAATTGAGACTTCCATTTTTTAGAAGGCAGAAAAATTAATTTATTTTGTACAGTAAATATTGTAGTTATTATAGCGCCATGTATAACAGACATCTCATTGTTTTTATGTGATGATGACACGAGAGGGAATCAAAGAAGACAAAGTTAATACAACCCAAACTCATATCATTATTTTTGCTCAGTCGCTTCTGTTGTCTAAGTAAGAAAATTAAATGACAGCATAAAATAACTTTTCAAAACTTTATTCAATCGTATTAAGCTATTTTAATTAAAGTAAATATATATATTGATGTCATTAAAATATTTATCACCATTCAAAATTATTGATTTACATACTGTTATACGATTAAAGGTAATTTAAATTCCATGGATGAGAATTCAGCTAATGTTTCACTTAACTTTTAGGTAATTTTTTTAATATTCTGGTATTAAACGAGGTGCACATATTCGTGGTGAAAGCTGTGCAGCAGTATCCAAAGAATGCAACGTTGCAAATCTCAGCGCTCAGCTGCTTAGCACTCCTCAGTAAGTAACTTTACTAAAAAGGAAATTCTTACCCAGTGCATCTGATGTCAAACAGTAACATTATAATAAGAGAATCATATGTGGATAAGGAAGCACTAAATGCTTTTTTGTCCTAATGTAATTTATTTTCCAGTAGAGGATACTTTCAAGAGAACTAACAGTTGTGACAAGTATACACATCTCAGTTCATACAGGGTTTTACTTTACATTCTTGGTTTAACTTTGTCATTAAATAGCCAATCTTTTCAAATAATCCTCCTCTAGTTTATTTTTATTATTTATTTTTATTATTTTTTAGAGACAGGGTTTTGTTTTCAGTAGGAGTGCCAGGCTGAGGTGCAGTGGCACGATCATAGCTCGCTGTAACCTTGAATTCCTGGGCTCAAACGATTTTCCACTTCAGCCTCCCAAGTAGCTAGGACGACAGGTGCTCACCATCATACCTGGTTAATTTCTCCTCTAGTCAATTAGGTTTTTTTTGGTACCCTCTTCCTCATTATATCATTTAACTATATAGAATGGTAGTATTACATTAAAATTGTCTTTATAATTAACCCAGGCTGCTACTAAAGAACACTTCATTCTGTTGACAACATTT
This sequence comes from Avahi laniger, assembly GCA_963575035.1. Classification (NCBI taxonomy): domain Eukaryota; kingdom Metazoa; phylum Chordata; class Mammalia; order Primates; family Indriidae; genus Avahi; species Avahi laniger. The sequence continues at coordinate 11,738 of CAUYSK010061255.1, read as the reverse complement.
CAAAATATGGACTTAGAGTTGGTTGTTCAAGTTGGAAGTACATTTATATATATGTTATATATATTTATTTTTTAATTTTTTTCAAGCTGAGACCATTTTCTTAAACCAAGACTTAGAAGAAAAGAATGAGAATCAGGAGAATGATGATGAAGAGGAAGAAGATAAATTGTTTTGGTTAGAAGCCTGCTATAAAGCATTAACGTGGCACAGAAAGAACAAGCATGTACAGGTTGGACTCTCATAAATATTAGTTATTAAAAATTATGTTTTTCAATAGTTTACATTTTGAAAGTTTTCTTTTTTTTCTTCCCCTAATCCAGGAGGCCTCCTGCTGGGCGCTGAATAATCTTCTTATGTACCAAAACGGTTTACATGAGAAGATTGGAGACGAAGATGGCCAGTCAGTAGTTTTGATTTTACGTGATAGAAAATTTCAGTTACATATTTTAATCAATACGTATAAAGTACCTTAACTGTAACTTTTATTGTTAGAAATATTTTGATATAGGCACTTGTGTTTTAAATTTTGCTGCAAAATAGTAGTGGGCACGTAGTATTTTGAGCTCATTGCCTTCAGTAGTTAGGAAAGGTAGTATGTTTGAGAGTTACTACTGAGAGATTGGAAATCAAGAGTGATTCAGTAATTTATGATTTCCGGAGAAAGAATCTTTCTGGCTGATCATTTAAAAATGCCATATTAATTCATGTCAGGTGGTAGAAATTGCAGAGCCATCTGTGACCTATTCTACTGCTTTGATTAGCCATCAGGTTGTCCATATCAGGGATTAGATTTGGTTAGAAAGCCTTCTATGGTAAGTTCCCATATGATGTGACAGTGTTGACCTGTCTTCTCTCGAGAGGGTTACTTGACGCTGTTATCTCCTGAGCAGGCTTTCAGCAGGACTGCCACTCAAATATTGTAAGACCGGGCACTCTGTCCCACAGATACGAACTGTAACAGGAGTTTTGTGTATATCAGATTTGTTTCATATCCAGGAGCCTCTGTGTTCTGTGGCAACTGCTTATACTTGTGCTGTTTGCTCTGGGTATCCTCTGGGTTTTAAAATTTTAATGACTTATTTGGGAAACTTGAATAGTAGGATTTCTATGTCTGAAATCCCGACAGCCTCTTTGTATAATGATCCACTTTTGATAAGAAGGGAATTAGTGACACAGATGCTATTTAATTAAACATTTTAATTTTGAAAAGAAGTAGTCATTTTTGGAAAACTGTGTTAAACTAGCATCCTAATAATCCCATGTTGAGCAATATCTTAAAAGTTATTAGAAGAAGGGAGATTCATGTTGCAGTTTATACATTTTAGTTCACAGGACACTTATTCCTCAGTATCCATAAGAGATCTTCAAGATAAATATATTATTATAAGAAAGAAAATATATATATGTTGTACATCTTTAAAACATACTCTGCTTCTTTACAATTTTTTATTTGTCCTTTCTTGTTTTCATTATCTTTTTTCCTTACTTTACCTTTTTCCTCAGTACCTTTTCATATATCTGCTGAGCCTCTTTTCTCTCTACTGCTTATCAGCTTTTGAAAAAACAGAAATACTAATTTATTAATGCTTAATGTATTTGAATCTAACTTTTTAACATAAAACTAAGCATAATTCACTCTTATAAGTGAAGGTGACATAAAATATTGTTTATTGATATGCCTTTATTTCTTGTTAGAGATATTGGGTAATGGTAAGTGAGAACTTGAGCTAATTATTAAAAACATTACTGTTAATATTGTGGTTGGATTTTTGAAAGGTTCCCAGCTCATAGGGAAGTGATGCTCTCCATGCTGATGCATTCTTCGTCAAAAGAAGTCTTCCAGGCGTCTGCAAATGCATTGTCGACTCTCATAGAACAAAATGGTAAGTGGTATACCGTATTTTTAAATAAATGGAAACACATTTTGTATTTTTTTAAAATTATGAAAGCTATATATTGTAAAAAATTCAAATATTAATAGAGATATATATCTGACATACGGATATAGTGATACATAAGTAAATGGATGAAGAATAAAATAAACATTTTTATATATGTTCCTTTTGGACTTCTCTGTGTACTCACACATGACATATACAATCTTTTTTATACTTTTTGCAGACATAGAGTCATATTAAACTCTTTTATAACCAAATTTTATATTTTTTCTTTTTCATGTTAATACATGTGTATTCTTTCATTATCATTTTTTTTATTTCAGCATATTATGGGGGTACAGATGTTTAGGTTATGTATGTTGCCCTTTCCCCCCCTTCCCCCCATTATCATTTTTAATAGCTGTGTAGTTTTCCAATGTATGTCTTATCTTATGAACCAATTTCTTAATGATGAGCTTTTAGCTTGTGTGCAGTAGGATTTTTTTGGAACCTGTAATAAATATCAAATGGTCACTCTTCCCGTTCCCTGTTTTCCCTCGTACGCTATTCCTGTTATTTTCTTAGGAAAGTTTTTTAGAAATGTGACTGGGTGGAGAGATATTCACCATTTTAAAATCTGGTAAAATTGTCCATTATAAAATTTTTATACTACAATTTTTTTTAAAAAAAATGGTCTCTTACATGTTATTCTTATAAGTCTTATAGCTTTGCATAATTAAGAAGAGAAAAACAGCTCATATACCTTTGGAAGAACTCGTGAGGTTTAAGATTGTGGTTTAGGCTGCTCAGATTCTTGCCCCCATAAACAGGAAATCCTGCCAGAAAACCTTGGGTGAAAACTCATCATAAAGGCATTGGACTTGACGGCTCTTGCAGGATATTTTTAGAGGGTGAAAAATAGAGAAAAACACTGGAAGTCTGAGACAGAGACTAATGAAAACCCCAGATTTTAGTAGAGAACTTGGATAGAATGAAAGAAATAAAGACACCGTCTCATACACATTTCTTCATGCTATTATTTAAGTCAAATCAAGAGGAAAATCCTCTCTTCTTCCTTCTTTCTCACCCCATCTCTCTGATAGCACTTTAATAAAAGGCTTGGAGTGGCAATGGCACTGAGAGACAGGGGTTGCTCCCGGGAACAATGAAGAAGCAGCGTAGGGGTGATTGTAGTGGGAATTGCTATTCTCGAATCTCCCATATTCTGCTGTGCAGTTAGAGAGGCCTGGGGAGGGATTTGGCTCCTGAAAATGAAACTTGGGCGTTGTTGGGGCACCTTAGAGAGGAGGCAGACTCCTACTATGTACACGCAGCATTGCATTGGTGCCGTAATTCCCAGCCACCTGGACATCTCTGATACGCAGATCGAGCAAGCATGATTTTGTGAGATTTGCACTGATTCTTATTGCAGTGTCTGAGGATTGGTTGCATTCAGAGTGAGCCTTCATGTCTTTGTTCAGAATCAGTTCTCTGCTCTTGCTAGTTTCTTTCCTCTTCTTAGCCACCTGCTGGCTCAGTCCTCAGATCCCTCTGCATTGTCCTTGGAGTGCTGCCTTAGTAAAGTGTTGAGAACTGGAGCAGCTTGTTCACCAACTTCCTTGGGCACCTTCTCACTGAAAGACAGGGCTGGGTGTGCAGGGCTGGGTACTGGATATGGGTGTTTTGGTTTTTTTTTTTTTTTTTTTTTTTTTTTAGAAAAATGACTGGGTTGGCAGCCAGAAGAGCTGGGTTCTTGGAAGCATGGAGATTCCAAGGTCAAGACTCAAACATCTTGTGTGACACTTTGCCCAGTTAATTAATTAATCGATCAATATTTATGGAGCTCCCACTATGTGCTGGATAATGCCCTAGGCACTTGGGATACATCATTTAAATAGAAATTGCAGGCTCATGGAGTTTAAACTCGAGTGGGGAAGATAGATAGTAAGACTCACTAACATATAGGATACGTGAAATAGTTAAGAAAAAAAAATGAAGCAAGGAAGGAGAATATGATATGTTAGGAATCAGAGGAAATGAAATTCTGAATAGGCAGCTAGGAAATAAGATGACTGTTATTTGCCTTTTAAAGGGGATAATTTCCTGTTGAAATGGAGTGGGTGAGGCCAAGAGCATTATGTAGACAGCTGATAAATGAGGTAACGTGTGAAATGTTCTGTAAACTCTAAAGGGACTTTATGATGAAATTTCTCCTAGGGCCAGTGTTCGCAATTTTCAAGTTACACATTGGGTTACTGTCTAGGACAGTGTCGTCCCTGGACCAGCAGCATTGCCTGGGAACTTGTTATAAATGTGAATTCTGGGCTCCCATGCAGATCTACTGAATCATAAACTCTGGAGCTTGGACCCAGCAACCTTTGTTTTTTAAAAAGCCCTCCAGATGATTCTGATGCAAATTAAAGTTTGAGAACAACTGGTCTAGAGTCACTTTTGTCTTTTAAAGCTGAGGTCCCCAACCCACAGTGTATTTGTTAGCCTGTTAGCCTCCAGAACTGTGACAAATAAATTCCTGTTGCTTAAGCCTGTGGTCGCCAACTCCTGTCTCCAAACCCTGGTCCATGGCCTGTTAGGAACCAGCCTGCACGGCAGGAGGTGAGCGGCCCATGAGCAAGCGAAGCTTGTATTTATAGCGCCTCCCATCACTCCTGGCACCGCCTGAGCTCCGCCTCCTGTCAGGTCAGCGGCGGGATGATGTGAGGTGGAGCTGCGGTGGTGATGCTAGTGCTGGGAGCAGCTGCAAATACAGATCATCATTAGCTCATTGGCAGAGAGGTTTGACTGCACCATAATCGTAAGGTGCTTGAATCACCCCCAAACCACCCCGTCTCCCTAGTGGAAAAATTGTCTTCCACGAAACTGGTGAAACCGGTCCCTGGTGCCAAAAAGGTTGGGGGCCACTATTTTAAAGTATCTCCGTGGTTAGAAGCTAACCACTTTGGGGAAACTTACTACAACTTCTGATGTGATCCAACCAAGTAACCAACTCTTGATCGCATCTTAATGTGTGATATTCTGGATGGCTTTAAAAGGTATGCGTTTTTCAGGTTTCGGCAGTATCTTAAAATGTATCACTTCTACCGATCCTTGTGTTTTGTCCTATCTTTTCTTCTTGAGATAGACAACTTATTTTTAAAAGCAGCACTTAAATTAAAACTTTCTAAGTTTCCTTTTTTTGCCACTTTCAAAGTGTAGTATTATACTGTATAATGTTGGAATTGATGTTTATATTGAGACTTCAAGACAATTGATATTTACACGGAAACTTCAAGACAATGGATTTGTATTTGTGAGGGAAGTTTATTATGAAGAGAAAAATTATTCTGTAATCATCATTGCCGGAATACAGTTACTTTTCTGCATGTAATGTAAAATCAGTTGTAAGCACATGCATGTGTTTCCTGAGCTTTGGCATTACTTCGAGAAAATAAACGTAATTCCCTCTGCTCTGTATCAGTACTTTCTGTCCCTGTGCCTATGACGGCACATACAGAGATGGTAATGTTTGCACAGCCCCCTGGGGTAGTTACAAAGCAGCTCAAGGCTGAAAGCAACCCGGCGTGGTTCCAGCCCTTTCTCCTACCCCAGCCTCTCCCCCTCCGAAAGCTGAGGGCGTTGTCAATATCTCCACAGGCCTGGAACTTATTCCTAGCTCACTAGTGTCTAGCGTATCTGGCTAGTCTTAGCTCTATATAAGTGCAGTTATTTGTGAACTTGTTTTAAGTACTGGAATCAAATTTAACTTTCATTCTTATTTTGAAGAGCATCTTTAAACACATTTTTTCTGCAGAAACACTCTTTTCACCTAGACAGGGATATGGTGATTACACTGAAACCAGTCTACTCTGTAAATAAAATTTTTAAAAGCAAAACCTCAACAAAAGGTTAATAAATATGAAAAAATTGAAAATGGTATATGTTTTAAAGAAGTAAGTATTGTCTTTAAGTTGTCCATGTACTATACATTATATACATTCTTGTATATGCTTTCCTATGAATTTAGACTATCTTAATAGTCCACATCTTATTGAAAAAGTATGAAAATGTGCCTTCATTTCTACAAGTAAAAATGAAAAAATCTTGTAGTTAATTTCAGAAAGATCCTGTTGTCAAAAGGAATATATCTGAATGTTTTGGAATTAATGCAGAAGCATATATATTCTCCTGAAGTGGCTGAAAGTGGCTGTAAAATGCTAAATCATCTTTTTGAAGGAAGGTAATATAGTTTCATGAACCTATGGAGAGTATATCATATTGGACCAAGTAACATTTTTCAATGTAATCTTGTATCATTGATATCATGAACTTATTTTATCTGAACATTGAAAGGAATGGCAGAGATTATAAAAATATATTGAAAGATTGCTTTAGTGCTTGGTGCTTGGTATTGACTATGTTTTGAAAAATGGTAAGTATATAGCACATACATAGCATACAACAGTTTTTTGAATTATTGTGTAAGTGCAAAAGGTATAAAAGATAAAATCAGGATATGGCTTTTAATTGTCATTCTCACAACTAATACGTTATTTATTATTATTCCTTCATTTGAATTGACTTTGTCTTCTCTTACTGCTCTCATTCCTTAGCTAGGGAAGCTTTTAGTCACATCTAGTCCGAGTGCAGACACGTTAGGATTATATAGCTGGGTAGTGACACAGCAGAGACCAGATCCTTTTGTCTGGGGGTGGATGGTGGCAGGGAGGGAGGGTTGGGTAGGTGGGGACAGAATGGCTGGTTTACAAAAACCTGTTTAACAGACTGAAACTGAATTATATGCAGAAGATGCCTACAGCAGGATATGCATTTTATGAAGTCAAAAATTGTGAGATAACTTTGGCATTGTCTGAGTAAATTTCAAACAAAAAGAAGCTATTATATATAGGAAACTGTCATCAGTAAAAGAGAAAAATAAATGGCACAGAAGTTACAGTAAAACTAATTTTATTCCTGGCTTTGCCACTGATTAGAGCCAAGTGTTTGGTTTCTAAACTTCAGATTCCTGAAAGAGGGATAATAATAACAGCCTCGAAAATCGTAAGTTTATAATATAAGGATTAAATAAATTAATTTTTAAAATGCAATTAGGATAGTGCCTGGTACATTTTAAACACTCAGTAAATCATAGCTATTGTTATTGTACTGTTGTTAAATGTGAATAAATGGAGTGTATTAGTATGATAAACTATTATGTAGCACATCTATAGACTTGTAAGAAGTGGGGTTACACTGTGTTTAACTTAGTCCATTTAATCTGTTTATATTTATTGTATATCATATGTTAGTTATATTTCTCTTATTTAAATACTACTCTTAAACATTTACATGAAAAGATCATCTTAAATGTGGATTTTTATGGTGCTAGAAGTGTGTGAACTTTTACAAATGAGGCAAAGCCAGAGTAGAATAAACTACAATTTAGGTTTCTATAGATTCTGGGCAAGCCATTTAACGTTTTGGCTGTTTCCTCATATGTAAAATGTGTATGGTTCCAGTCCTGGGGATTCTAAGTTAGCCGTGACAACATGCCTGCCCTGCAAAACTCACTGTCTAGTTGTGGAGACTGATATTAAACAGATGAGAGGTGCAGTGGCACTGGTGTGTGAAAGACAGTGGTCACAGCAAGGTGAACCCAGCCAGAGTTACAGAGGAGGGGGGCGTCCAAAGAACGGATGTGTTTAAACTGGGACTTTAAGGTGGAAAAGGGGAATATATCTCAATAACCACGGAACCATGCAAAGTGAGAACACGGTTCTGATATGCACAGGTTTCAGTTAACAGGGCAATACAAAGCAAGGACTGCCTGTATTAAAGTTCATAGTGTCTACTGAAATCTAGTCAGGTGACATTTGTTTATATGTGAAAGAAAGAATACCTTAAATACCTTAGAGAAACCATGACTTTAATATATACCAAAAATAATTAAGAATACCGTGTAAGAAGTCCAGTGATGTTATTCTGGAACAGGCAGGTTGGTATGACGTAAAGAGCCCTTGCCTTGCAGTCAGACGAGTTTGGGCACCAGCCTTGACGTTGACATTTTCTAGCATTGGGACCTTGATATTTAAGCTCTATCCACCTAAGTTCTTTGTCTCAAAGATGGGGATAATGACACCTACTTTCTGGGGTTCTTGCAAGTGACCCAGACGTACATCAGAAGGAAATTGTGAGTTTTAAGATACTAAATAAGAGAATTCCCAGGTGACTATGAATTCTACTTTTTGAGGTCAAAGTTAAATTAAGCAACAATTAAAATTATATATGCTTATACCACTGAATTCAAGTGCATTTTCATATAGCTTTCCTTGGTAAAATATATTGGTTCTGTTTTCCTGTATTTGTTTCAATTTGGTGTTTGTACCGTTGAATCAGATTGTTCTTTTAATACGCATGTCAATTTTGTGTCTCCAGTAACACTTCTGTGGATACAATGGCAGCAGTGGTCCCCAAAATAATAACAGTTATGAGAAGTCATGAGACATCATTATCAGTGCAGCTGGAGGCACTTCGAGCTATTTTACATTTTATAGGGCCAGGTAAGTTACATAACTGACTGTAGGAAGAGACAACAAGTTAAATGGATTTTTGACTTTTCATGGAATATCAACTTTCTAGGCAAAAATTAAAGGTCTAGTTTCTGTCAATTCAATACAGATCTTTCTCTTAAACCAAAAATAAAAATAGAGGGTAAATGATGGAGCAGAATAGTCATTTAGGGTAATTTACAGAAAACATAATAAGAAAAGCCAATAATTTATTTACACAAAAAAACACTGCAGTGTAAAGTGTGGAGCTTTCGTTTCTAAGGAGGATACTCATCTCTGATAATGTTTTTATATTTCCGTTGCTATCACCTGAGTTCAAGCTTTTTTTCCTTTCAGAACTGCAATACTAGCTAATTAATTTTCATACCTCCTCTCTTCTTCAATTCAGTTCTTCTTTTACTCTGTGGTTGAATTATTTCTTCTCCAGTGTAACCACGTGGCTCTTTCTTATTAGCCTCAGTGGCTTCCCTCTCCAGCCCCCTTTATCTCTGACTCACATCCGTCACCTTATTTGTCCTCCAAAACCCATTTAAAGCGCCCGTGCCTCCATTCATCCCACACATACTTATTAAGTGCCTCTTATGTTCTCAACACTGTGATGCTGTTAAGGTTTTGAAAGATGAATGGAAAAAAACCACAACTGTATACTATGGGAGCTTAGAAGTAGATAGACATGTATATGGTTAATTACTGAACAGTATGAGGGGGGCTGGCATGGATCCCTGTATAAAAGACTGTGAGAATATTGATGGAGCCACTCATAATTTAGTCACAGGAATAGATTAGGAGACTGCGACAGTTGAGGTGGATGAATAGAGCCGGCCTGGTAGAAAGGCCGGGAGGACATTTCGAGCGGAAGAAGAAAGTACATGTGTCTGCGGTGAGGGAAGCCAAGGGAGAGGGAAGGGTGCTTTGGGATGAATGTCACAGGACACGCTGAGGCCTAAAGGGAAGGGCCTTGAATGCAATGCTAAGCAATTTGTGCTTGTTTAACGGAAGTCAATTCAAATTTATTCAAATATATGAGGGGTGATACTTTCTTTTTGCTGTTCTGTAAAATTCCCAATTCTTTTGAAGCCAAGTTTTGTTTTGTTCGTTTAAAATGAAATCTTCCTAAGTCTGTCATTTTCTGTAATTATACAGGTATTTTATGTTTCTGTGTATAAGAGCATTACTCAGTATGAAAGTTTTTTTAAGGACAGAGCTTTCTTCAGTCATGTTTTAAAATCCCCTGGTGCCTTGAACAAAAGTAGCTATTCAATCAATAATTTTAAAATCGAATCATGGTATCCCATTCATAGTTGTCGACTTACTTTTTAGATGTAATTTAACAGACATAATTTGCTTGAAAATATCATTGCTAGTTTTATTGAATTTTGTTTGTAGACTATAATAAAAACAATAACAACAAACCCCTTCTGATTATCCTTGAAGGTGACAGCCTTATTCTTTTGAGGGTGGATTTGAATTTTAAAGATAACAAAAAGATATTCAGAAATCAAATCTGGTAGTTAATAAAATAATCTTCTTTTAGTTCAAAACCAAATTTTGCATATAGTATTTCTTTTCTTAATTGTTATTAAATTGACCCTGAAGCAACATTGTTAGTCAATAATCATTTAGATGTATTATGAGTGCCCTGGAAAATAATTACTTTAGGACTATAATTTATGTATGGAAATACTTATTAATAAACATTTTATAACATATCAGAATATATGTACGTGCTTTTGTTAGGTAAAGGTTTAAACCATCTGCTCTACTCTGTGGTGCCACACCGTATTACCACACTGTACGGTGTTGTGCTGCACTGTGTCATTCTACATGTCAATGAGTAACTATGGTATCAGTGCCCCAGTAGTTTCAAGGTTGAACAGGATTCTAGGTGAGGTTCTTATAAGATACCTCGATGTACGAGTACTCATTTATTAACTAGATCATATTCAGATTTCCTTAATAACAGAGATGTTGTAATACATTACCAAGATTTGTATAATCAGTATCCAGTTGTTATCCATCCGCTATTACCCATATCTAGTGTTATGTCTCTTAAGTTTCTTTCAGTTTAGTGCTGTGCACTTTCTCTTCTATTTTATTACAACAACTTATTGAAGAGATTAAGCTGGTTGCTTTAATAAAATAATAATAAAGACCCTGTTATTTTAATAAAATATCATTTGACTTGTTCTTTCTTAACTTAGTGTTAGTTCCAGAGGAAATAATGTAAAATTATTTAAGAAGGGGCATTGCAAATTGGGAAGTGTATACAGGAGAGATTAGGGATAAAACCACATCAATAAAAGCAGTAAGAGGAACGAGATTGTTTAATCTAGGGAAGAATGACTCAAGGGGATATGAAACTCTATTAAAATCTACTCATTTGTAGTTAATAACAATAATAATACTGAAAAATATGGAGGACCTAAAAAGTATTTGAAGTGCTTTCTGTATATTAACTCTTTTAATTCTCACAGCAATACACAAAGGCAGATAGTACCTTTTTTTCAGTATTCTGTAGACAATAAAAGTGAGGCCTAGAAATGTAGAGATTTTTAAGGTCATTAAAAATGACCTTAAAATGTATAAAATATAGCAGAGCCAGATTTTCACCCTATGCAGCCTGACTTCAGAATGGGCACTTTAAAATACACATTCGTGCAACAATGTGAATTGAACGACTGTTGTTTCTAAAGTACTGTCCTTGGGACTCTTGAGATCTGGAGCTGATGAGGTTATGGTTACTGCTCACAAAAAAGCCCGCAGTCCACACAATCCGAAGGACTGTTATGTAGAAAGGAAATTATATCTGTTTTGAATAGTAGGGCCTCAAGTAATAGAACAAAGACCAGAGATGAAATTTACAGGAATGCTCATTGGGTCTAAATATAAGGAAGATGTTTAATAAGACTCATTATAAATGGTAAGTGTTTCCTACACAGAAGGGCTGATTTTATGTTATGTTATTTTATGTTATGTTATTTTAGTAGAGATGGGGTCTCGCTCCTGCTCAGGCTGGTCTAGAACTCCTGACCTCAAACGGTCCTCCCGGCTTGGCCTCCCAGAGTACTAGGATTACAGATGTGAGCCACCGCGCCTGGCCAGGAGGGCTGATTTTATTTATTTATTTATTTTGTTATTTTTTTTTTGTGACAGAGTGTCACTTTCTTGCCTGGGGCGAGTGCCGTGGAGTCAGCCTAGCTCACAGCAACCTCAAACTCCTGGGCTCAAGCGATCCTACTGCCTCAGCCTCCCAAGTAGCTGGGACTACAGGCATGTGCCACCATGCCCGGCTAATTTT